>JAHIAM010005483.1:0-67620 GCA_021605205.1 Aegilops longissima | reverse complement strand
AAGAAGCCGGTGAAGAAGCTCGTGCTGGTTAACGTGGTCCAAGTCATGTCTCGTCTCACGGATTCTCCCATGCCAAGAGCGGGCATTCAATCTATGGAGTTCGATCCCAACAGCACCAGCGCTGAACAAGCTCTCTTCGACACAACGCACGAAGGCGCTTGAAGGTGCTGTTCAGGCGCTGTTTCGCGATCCGCCGATCAAGATCGCGGATTTCGCCGGGCAGGCCAGCCGACGAGGTAAGTGATTCTACCCTTTACGGGACACTTGTTTTTCATAGTTTGACTCTATGCGGTTTTAATTTCCCTTTCCTTTGACAGACTCGATGAGGAAGGCGGAGCAGACACCGTCCTGCCCTATGCCGAAAATCCCAGAGACGCCGCCTAGCGAGGTTGCTGGTTCCGCACCGCACGCGGTGCCGAGAAGAAGGCCAAGAAGGAGGCCACGGTGCTCAAAGAGTGCTCCCTTTCTGTGTCCGACGACTGGGCGGATTCTCTCCCCAAAATGAGGTGAGGAGGAAGAGGACTTCTCCTGCAGGAGGAGAGAGGAAGAGGAAGGCTTCAACAGTGGGAGGCCAAGGGTCCAAGAGGGAAGGACTATTCCTCGGACAGCTCCGCCAACATCAACGCTGCGCAGGAAGAATGGCCTTCAAGGGCCAGCCTCCGCGAGATCGTAAGTATCCGGATTCCTCAATGATTTATAATTTCTTTTTCTCGCCACATAGTGTCATTCTAATGCCGCATGCACGCCTCGTAGTCCGCCAAGGATGATCTCCCCGCTTCTTCGAGTGGGTCGCTGGCTCCATCGGATGTAGACTCCATCCCGACCGCCCACCTCGCGACGCCGAGGACGCCGAGGTGGGATCCCAAGAAGGGACCCATCGGGAGGCTCCGGAGGCGCCACAAGGCGCCCTCCCCGACTTTGCGCCGACTCCACAATGTAACCCGCAGTGGTTCCGGAGTCCGGTCGGGCGCCCTTCGAACGGGCGGGCAAGACTGTGACGCCGCGGCCTGGCCCAACCGAGGCGCCGGCACTTTGTTGAGGCGCCGCAGCGCCCTATCGAGGAAGAACACCGCACTATTATGAGTGCGTGATTCAGAAGTGCAGCTCGCCAAGGGCGGGCTGATCAAGCCTGCAGAGCCTTCTATCGTGCTTTGAGGTAAGAAGTTAAAATATGCAATGTAATACCGCGACAGACAAAAGAGTCCCTCGATGCTCGGTTCGTGTTCGGAAAGAAAAGCCGGACCGAGGATCTGAAAAAAGATATACGCAGGGTTGCTAAAAATTATGTCAATATGGGTTGCAGTCAAGCACCGCTGACCTCGGCCAGACCGACCGCGGGAGGTCGGCAGCGTTGAAGCAGAGCCTCGAGCGGTCCGGCAAGAGCTCGGCCACAGCCAGAAGCAGCTCCAAGACAAAGAAGGTGAGTAACACCACTTTGAATTTGTACCATGTAAAAGGATTTAGGTTGCAAGGCAAAAAAAATAACAAGGATAATATGGGTACTGCAGGGCCACTTAACGAGGTGGCGACCTCAAGGAGGCCGGTCGTTCGCCGAACGCAATGCGCCACGGAACGGGCAGAGCGAGAAAAGCAGGAGGCGCTGGTGGCGGTGAGTTCAGCAAGAGCCTGTGCCTCATGGAAAAGCATGAGAGTTTGGAGCGTGACTCAAAGACTCGAGAGTCCGAGCTTGCCTCGCCTCGAAAAGTGCCAAACCGCCAAGGCCGAGGCCCATAAGTCCTTCAGAGATTGAGTTGATGAGGAAGATAGCGTGGTAAGGCATTTTTCATGCAAAGCAAGCATGTGAATGTAAATTACGTGTTACTTACCCGATTCTGAGCTCTGTGGTGCGCTAGTAGATCTGCCTCAGAGCGTGTCTCGATGTCAGCCGATTCTACCGAGCCGAGGAGGGAGCTCAACGGAGAAGGTCTTCCGTCTCAAGATGCCGAGGCCGCCATCCGGTGTTTCTTAGCTACCAGCTGAAGCAGCTGGTCGAAGCTTCACAAGGTGGCCGAAAGCAGCTATGAAGGGCCTCATAGTCCGTTGTGGGCCTCGAGAGGCCATGCCTGGAGCTACTTCGCCTCGTAGCGACGGCTGGTGGATGCGCTCCCTGGGTGGAGGTTATTGCGCCCACCAGTATTGAAGGTGCTCGCGGGCCCTTGCCCGCAAGAAAGGTGCATTGGGGCAAGCCGATGCGGAGAAGCTAATCACCGACGCGCCACCACGGGCAAGGAGCATCGACGCTCAAATTTACTATAAGGCTGTCCTGAAGGGTGCCCGCAAGATTGCGGATGAGTGCCCTGTGGATGTAATTTTTGAGTGAATTCGCATGTGTTATCCTCAGCGGCGCTGAAAACTTTGTTCATATGCGCTTAAGCAACGCTTTTGTTTAATTTAAAATATTACCTTCGTAGCGGCCGCTTATTAAATCCGAGAGATGGCAAGTCGTCGGCTTCAGCCCCATGCCACAAGTGTCAGGTGTTCGATAAACTTGAGCACTCTTGTTCCCATTTTTGGGTCCATCTAGGAGGCGCCAACACAACGTAACAAGGCAACCGGACTTATAGTGCTTGAACACTCTCACTTAGCCATAGAATTTATAATTTTAAATTTCGGAAGCTCCCTAGTATTCGAAGACCGAATTGGGGCGCCATCCACGCCTTCATCGGACATAATCCGAACTTCGCTGCAAGCGGCGAGGGTCTTTAAGACCCGAAGGACCTCTTTAACAATGTACTCGCCTCTCGCTTTTATCATGCCGGTCAGCTTTAGCTTTCCATCGAGGCGTTAACCTGCTCAACCGGGCGCATCAAGCAGTGGTTCTCCCAGTGCTACTCTTAGCCGATAGAACGGAACGTAAGGTGCCAAACATGGGAGCCGGGCAAACCCAACTATTGACCCAAGACATGATTCGAGCCGATTCATATAATGCTATAAGTTCGGGTGCCGACTTGTGAAAGTGTGCGGACTTTATCACACCATAATGCGGAGGACATAAGCCCCGTGTATTTGGTCAGTACTCAAGATGCACGGGTGCAATATGTCGTAAATGAACACATATATATATAAAGTAATGCAATTATAGGCAAAAAGTGCTGCATTTTATTCGAGAAGATATGCTATCAGTGCGAATGATACAAATAGTGCGGAAAGCAAGGGATTGATTTAATTAAAGGCTGCCTCCAAGGGTAGGCCGCGGAAAGTTGTATTTAACAAATATAATGCTCGTGGATGGAGACCACCTGAGTGTTCGCCGCGCCTTTGTCCTTCCCCGTTGTTGCATCATGAGTTCGGGCAGTTCACCGCCGACCGAGTTCTGTATAAAAAAGAGAAAAGAAAAAGAGCGACACTTGGGAGCCCCGTGTGGTCGAACCGCACTGGTCTGTTAGGTTGTGCCCTTCCCCTATGCCCATGGTATCTCCGTAGGCGTAATTATGTACGCGGAGAGTTTGTCTTACAATTTTGCGAGGGCTGGGTTGAGCCGATTGTTACGCGGCACGGAACGCGCTGTGGTCTTGGTTGATGTTGTTCGGCGCTGTTGGTCGTGGTCCGGTCGCTTAACGGCCGGACTCGAGAATTGCCTTAAAAGGCTGCTCAGACTTCGGCCATGAGAGTCAGCTGTATGTTCCTCCGCTCGAGGGAGCGCCTGCGTTTCCGCTGACCGTGATGACTCCATGAGGGCCTCGGCATCTTGAGCTTAAGGTATGCATACGCGGCACCGTGTTGAATTTTGCAAATGCGGTTCGCTTCGAGCAGAAGCGTGATAGCCATTGCGAACGGGACTATGTCGAAGATTAACCTCGCTCGAAATTATCCGGGATCCAAGACCACTTCCAGGTAATCGAGCATGTACAATTGGCCTCGACACCGGTATGACGCCTTTGAAGGTCGCCCCTGTAGGTTTAATACTTGAAGGGTCTATGCCCATCTTGGCGACCGTATCCCGATAAAGCAGGTTCAGTTATCGCCGCCCCATCAGACTCTCGTGAGGTGAAATCCATCAACGATTGGGTCTAAAACCACGCGCGAATCCGCCATGGCGGATATCTGGTCGGATGGTCCTTCGATCAAAGTGATCGGGCAAGAGGACCATGGGTTGAATTTTGGGGCGATCGCTCCATCGCAGATACGCCCCTTTAGTGCACGCCCGCTTTCCTCTTGGGAATATGCGCTATGATATCATGTTTACCGTCCAACTTGAGGGGGAATCCTTTTGTCCTTCTGTTGTTCGGGCGTCCGAGTCTCTTCCTCGCCATCGCTGTGTAGCCCCTTGTCACCGCCATGGCGACAATTTGCTCGCTTGCTTGAATACCCAACATTCTCTCGCTGGTGAGGTTAGCTGGCTTTTCGGGGTTCCATTTATTTGACAAGAGCGGTCGAGTATTCGGTCCAAATTGACAGGCCCGAGTGGTTCTTTGAATGGCTTTTCGCTGACGGGTTTGAGCCTGAATCGGGCGCTGACTGCCAGATCCTCATTGCTGCCGCCAAGCATGCGGCGCTTGTTTTGTTTCGACGCGAACCTGCCATTGCGGTCCTTGGTATTCGACCGCCAGCGCTTTTGCCGAGGTTGTTATCGCGAAGCAGCCAGTTATCCTCTCCGCATGTAAGCGGGTCATGAGGGATGTGAGGGCTGCCATGGATTTCGCTTCTTGTCCTAGGTGCCGGGCCAGCCACTCGTCATGATGTTATGTTTGAAGGCAGCGAGTGCCTCCGATCCGGACAATGACGATTTGATTTTTCTTTGTTAAGAACCGGTCCGTAATTGCCCGCCGATTCGTCCGCTGCTGGATTATGTGGCTTAGGTCATTCGCGTCTCGTGGTCGCATACGCGCTCGGAAGTTGTCGAGGAATGCGGCTTCCGTGTCTTCCCAAAGATCCGATTGACTCTGCGGCAGGCCGTTAAGCGTGAAGATTGCCGCCGGGCCATGTGTATATGGAGGAGATAATCCTCAATACAAACCGCTGGGTCTGTTGTGCCATCGAGATTCGATATTAACGGGTTTGAACCTTCAGGATTTGATGATCCATTACTTCGCCGCTGAAGCATAGTGGTGTGCGGCGCTCAGATTGAGCAATATCGCGACGTAGCTTGAGAGAGCGCTGTCTGCTGTGTTCGCCCGGCCGAGAAGTTGTATCCGTGCGACGGTATTCGCCGGGGTCATGGGCGCCCACGTGATCCATAGATAGATCTGGATTGTCTTGCCTTGTCCTCCAATATATCTCGCAGTCCGCGCCGCTCCCCGTGGCTTCCTGCTTTTGAGCGATGCCGGGCACGGTTTTGGTGGAGGGCTTGCACGCCTCTATCGCGCCACGAGGTGGTCGGTCCGGTCAGACAGCGCTGGTGATGTAGGTTTGTATGCATCCTCCTCTAATCGGGGAGCAACTTGCTTTGGGTAACTTTTGGAGGGGCGCTCGAGTTCATACTTTTCGCCGCGAGGACCTCGGGTCCATCCGCGGGCTAGTAGGTCTTGATCAGCTTGAACCTCGTTGTTGCTTTTTCTTTAGGCTGTTTGTCGTGGCC
The DNA here is from genome assembly GCA_021605205.1 of Aegilops longissima. Lineage (NCBI taxonomy): Eukaryota > Viridiplantae > Streptophyta > Magnoliopsida > Poales > Poaceae > Aegilops > Aegilops longissima. The sequence goes on along the minus strand of JAHIAM010005483.1, from coordinate 62,102 downwards.
ATTAGCCTGCATCTGAAACGCCTTGTTCGACGGGATCCTCAGCACGACGACTTCGGCTGCCGCCGAGGCTTGCCTCGCCTCCCGAGGGAGGTAAGTAATTGTCATCCTCGACCTTCGGCCCGCCGCCTCTCCGAGGGCTTGCTTCGCCCTCCCGCTATCGTGGCCGAGGAGTTGTCTTCGCACTTTCTCGGGTGTTATTATCTCCGTGCCGGAATCTCCATTCTGCCGTGGCGGATTTAGAGCGCACCGCCGACGCCGGTGCTTGGGTTGTTTTTAAGGAATCGGCCTCCGCTTCTTTTTCGCCTCCCCATCTTTTGGGGTGTCCACCATGTATATGTCGATGACGAGGTGGTCTTCCAAAGGTCCCGTAGGCGCTGGTTCTGGTATCTCTCCGCATCGCCGCCCATACCGACGATGTCTTCGAGTCGTAGTCGAGTACGCCTGCTAAATCGCCGACGGTGGCTACGGCGGGCGTGGTGGGATCTGAATTCTTCGTCGTCTGCTGCCCCAACCGCCTTGGCCGTAGTTCGCCAGGCTCTCCGGATAGCGAGAGATGCTTCGTGAATTTATGATATCACCAAAGGGCGAATGCTGAAAGATGTCCGCAGCGGTGAATTCCATGATCGGCGCCAATCGGATTCGACCGCAAGGGCGCAGGAGGTCCGGAGTCCGGCAGGAGTCCGCACCGGAGTCATGGGCTTTATGCGGACAAGGTAAGTGTTCGCCCATCACCGAGAAGTTGCAGCTCCCGAGGCGGTGTCCAGCCATCCGCCCTCGATCCGAGCGATCGGCCCGGACTATGAGTCGGAGCGATTCGTGCGGCCTCCAAGGTGTTGTCCGCGCAGAGTTAGGTCATGCCCATCGTGATAGCTGCACGCCGGTTGCGGGCTCAGATCCATCGAGGATCAAGTCCCCGCGGATATCGGCCGTGAAGTTTAGTTTCCAAACCTGACTGACGGCCAGGGCGAAGCTTTCGATCTGCTCCGATGGCTAAGTGAATTGCCCGCAGCGCGGTTACCAATATGAAGATATGTCCGGGAGAAAAGTCTCGCCCAGACTATGTCATTGTTGATTGAAGAGGCCATCGTTTATCGGTGACGCACAAAGGAACTCCTCAATGAAAGCACCAATGTCGGTGTCGAACCGCGGATCTCGGTAGGGGTCCCGAATCAAGGCCTAGGCGGATGGTAACAGGAGACAAGGGACACGATGTTTACCTGTGTTCGCCCTCTTGATGGAGGTAAAACCTATGTCCCGCTTGATTGATATTGATATTGTGGATGTTTACAAGAGTGGATCTACCACGAGATCAAGGAGGCTAAACCCTAGAAGCTAGCCTATGATATGATTGTAAGGGTTGTTGGATTGTAGTCCCACGGACAAAGCCATCCGGTTTATATAGACACCGGAGAGGGCTAGGGTTACATAGAGTCGGTTACAATGGTAGGAGATCTACATATTCAGATCGCCAAGCTTGTCTTCCACGCCAAGGAAAGTCCCATCCGGACACGGGTGAAGTCTTCAATCTTGTATCTTCATAGTCTTGGAGTCCGGTCGATGATGATAGTCCCGCAAATGATAGTTCGGCTGATGATGGTAGTCCGCTATCCTCGACACCCCCTAATCCAGACTCTCTCAATTAGCTCAAGGCCCTTTCAGCATTTTGTCGTGCCCCAAAGAAATTCTTCGCACGCTAAAGCACGCCCGGAGGCCCCACCCCGCAGAAGAGATTAGTTCCTTTTCTTCACCACCCACATCTCAAGGGGTGGCAAAGAGTTCATCACTCTACGAAAGCTCCATATGAGAATGGTGGCATAGATGCCAATCCATTTCGCTTCACATAAGAGAGGTTAGGTAAGCATATGAATAAGCAGAAATTCTTCGAGGACTTATGAACATATTTGTTTGAAGAATAATGCACATATTCATAGCTCCTTAGCTCTACCTCGTAAACAGTAGTTGTTAGCATGATGATAATCATATGAGGACTTTGATCCATGGGAGGAATTTGGTCCAGATGAGGACTTGGATCCATATGAAGAATTTGGTCCATATGAAGAGTTTGATCTGGGGTTCCTATTCTTCACGTGTGGTGTCATGAGGACATGCACTGAAGACTTTCAAGGCACTTCTTGGGAACCCATATTTTCTTCATAGGGAACTGCTCTCAAAGCTAGTGCCAACATATCTAGCAAATACTTCACCATTCTCGATTTTTGAACAGTTTATAGTTGGAGTCAAATGACTCATCGTAAGAATGAGGAGATTCACATGTAAAGTCAGATAAGTTAGATGGATCAACTGGAGGTCCCTTTGCAGCAACCCATGAGGTTTTGGGGTACCGCCAGCTTCCAATATGTTCCATCAGCATTGAGTTTCCTCTCAAAGGCAATAATTCTTTCCTAGGATTCCTGTTGAGGATCTGCTTTTTAAGCACATCACAAAGAGTCTGATGCCCTTTGAGGCTTTTGTACATGCCTGTCATGTACAATTCCTTCAGCCCTGCATCGTCAGTGATACTAGCAATGTCCTCAGATGAGGAATTAGTGATAGCAGGAGCAGGTGAAGAATTTGTAACAGTTGAAGCATTTGAACATTCAGGTGAAGAATTAGCAGATTCACGTTCAATGCACTTTAAGCATGGAGGAACAAATTCTTCCTGAGAAGCGCTGATTTGTTGAGCAAATAATGAATCGCTCCTTCCTTCAAGATCTTCATAAATCACTCTTAGCTTCTCAAGATCTTGCTTTTGAAGAAATTCATAAGAAAGTTTCTCATGATCGACAAGAGAGTGTTATGATGACCTTGAAGGTCTGTCAAAGCTAGATCAAGTCTCAAGATTTTCAATCGTGGCTTTAGTGCGATCCATTTCTTCACCCAACATATCATCACTTTTGTCTAGCATGTTTTGAACCTTTTAAAAAGCCCTTTGTTGTTTTACAAGCAATCTTAGCAAGTTTTGAGTAGTGGGCTTGAGATCTTCATCGATTCATTTTCACTAGATTCAGAGGAGGTATATTTGAGTACCTTGGCACCCTTTGCCATGAAGCAATAGGTGGGAGCGAGTCATCACTATCTTCATCAGCTTTGTTGGTGAGGTCATTTTCTTCGAGTAGAAGATGGACTTGTCGACGAAAGTAGTAGCGAGAGCCGACTCGCCACACTGCACTCGGATTCTTCTCGATGCCTCCTCTTCCTCATGTTCCTCGATTCAGCTTCAGAGTCCATTTCTTGCCAATGAATGCCCGAGCCTTCTTGGAGCTGCTCTTCTTGTGAGAAGAAGACTTTGAGGATTTTGATGATGAAGATTTCGACGATTTCTTCTTCTTCTTAGCGCCATCGTAACTGTAATCCTTGTATTTCTTCTTCTTTAATTCCTTTTCCCAATGAGGACAATCTTGAATGTAGTGACCAGGTTTCTTGCATTTGTGGCATAGTCTTTTCTTATAGTCACCGGATGAGGAATCACCGCTCCTTGAGGATTTTCCAAATGCACCACGCCTTGAGAACTTCTAGAATTTCTTCACGAAAGTGCTAGCTCCTGCTCAATTCTTCAGATCTCCAAGGCTACTACCGTAGTCTTCACAATCAGATTCGTACACAACCTTGGCCTTCGTGGCACGTGGATTTTCCATACCTAGAACCATAGAGATCTCTTTCAAAGAAGTCGAACTCATGAGTATTTAGCCTCTCGAGGATATCACCTGGATCAAGTGACTTGTAGTCGAACGCTCTTGTATCATCGCGTGCTGAGTATTAAATGAGGAATCGCTTATCTCAATAATTTCTTCACCACCTCATGGTCGGTGATGTCAAGGGCACCAAGCGCTTGAAGCTCATTTGAGATGTCGCGAGGCGATCAAGGTTTGTTGAACATTTTCATTGTCAAGTCTTTTAAAGCGTTGAAGAGATTTCAAGAACATCAACTTGAGAGTCACGCTGAGTTGAGACTCCTTCATTTACTTTGGGCAGCCTGTCCTGCATGAGCTTAGCAGCTTCCAAAGCACTCACTCTTCCATATTGTCCTTTGCTCGATGGCTACATATGATATTCTTCGCTTGAGAATCGAGTTGCTTGAATCTCTTCACATCGACAGCTGCTCAAAGGAGGGTGAGACAGAGGGAACACCATTTTCCACAACATACCGTAGATCGTTGTCATTTGCCTCAAGATGCATTCGCATCTTGTTTTTCCAAGAGGGGTAGTTTGTCCCATCAAAGGTAGGACACCCAGCTGAGACCTTGATCATACCTGCGGTCGCATATAACTAAACTCCAAGTGATTAAACTAAATCACACGTAACAAGGAGTACCTTTGCTCGATACCAATTGAAAGTGCGTATATCGACTAGAGGGGGGTGAATAGGCGATTTTATGAATTCTTCAATGACGAATTTTCTCGTGAGGAAATTCCTAAGTGAAGAACTACTTGCAGCGAATAAGTACTCAGAAGTAAGCATAAGAGAATGCGGCATGGTCATCATGAAGAAATGAAGACAATCAAGGAGTACAGAAGCGTAAACACATGATAGCACAAGATGAAGACAAACAGATCAAGAATTGAACTGGGAAATTGAGAAAGTCTTCAACAAAGTCTTCAAACACGATATGAACGAACACTCAACACAAGAATGAGGAAATGAAAGAGTTGAGGAAATAGAACCAGTTAGGTTGGTGAAGACAATGATATGGTAGACCAGTTCCAACTCGCTGCCCTGGGCTTGTACGTCTGGTTGGAGCGGTTGAGTATTTAAACTCGAGGACACACACAGCCCGGACAGCCAGCCGAGCACGCAGCTCAGACACCAAGTCCTCATCAGATTCTCCTTGAACTAAGGTCACACAGCCCTCGTCCAATCACTGTGGTAAGTCTTCAGCGATTTCCAAACCTTCACAGACTTGGTCACCGGGCGATCCACAATTCCTCTTGATGCTCTAGACCATGACGCCTAACCGTCTGGAAGAAGCACAGTCTTCAAAGGTAATAAGCATCGGATCCACGCAGGATCAATCTCTTCTGATGCTCAATCACTTTGGGTTTGTAGGGTTTGGTTTTGGGTTTTTCCTCACTCGATGATTTTCGCCAAAGTCCCTGAGGATGGGTTGCTCTCAAATGACAAGTGTCAAGTTCTCTCGGAGCAGCCAACCGCTTAGTGGTTGTAGGGGGCGCTATTTATAGCCTAGGGAGCAGCCCGACATGATAAGACATAAATGCCCTTCAATGATATGACCGTTAGGTGGATAAGATATTTTGGGACAGTCAAGAAGCGGCAAAGAACGGTCGGAAATTTGACTCTCAAATTCCTCGTATATCATGTTCTCACTGTAGGCAATCCAAGATCGGCGAATTCCTTAACTCCTCGGCCGAATAAAATCCTCGCCGACTGTAAGAACTTCGCTCTGCATCAAGAAATTGATCTGAGCTGTATGAGATTTCCAAAGGCTTCACTCAAGGGATTGGTAGGTGTAGGATTTTGAGTTGAGCATCACATGGAAATTTTTCCTTAGCATTTCTCGACCCCTTTAACAAAGACGGTGTTTTATGACTCAAGAAAGAGAAAATGAAACTACGAAAACAAAAGTCTTCACGCTTCATGTTCCTCAAATGAATACCAAGTCTTCAAGGTCAACCAATTTCTTCACTTTCAAAGTCTTCGTAAAGTCTTCGAATATCAAAGTCTTCAATGAAGAACTTCATTTTTAGGGGTCGACTTTCTCTCAAATATCAAACTCCTCATAGACTTATAGACCTGTGTACACTCATAAACACATTAGTCCCTTAACCTATAAGTCTTCAAGACACCAAAATCACTAAGGGGCACTAGATGCACTTACAAGACGCCAGCCTCGCTTCCATCGTGATGTTCCGCCCAAGCCCCGCCGATGAACACAACCACGCATTCCGCTCCGACCCAGCCGGGTTGTCTCCCACGCTGCCTGCTGCCTCCCGATGAACACGATGCATTCCGCTGCCTCCCATGAACACGACGACGCTTGTTTCTCTGCTTCACCCAGCCATGTACATGAGCCCCGCCGCACGCATACACACGCGGGTCAGATTTTCTTTTCTGCACCGCCGCCGTACGACGCAGTACATGCTAAGCGCGCGCCTTACTATGACACGTCGCGCCGCTACATCGACCAAAGATGTACGCACATCGCTCACGACCAGAATGACAATGCTACGACGCCACCAGGTGGGTGCCGACCGTCAGCACTTCCTTGCGGCGAAGATGTAGCCGGTGGGTCCCAGCAGTGGGGCGAATCGCTTTTTTCCCGACGCACTTCCTTGCTTGGCGAAGATATAGCCGTGGGTCCCAGCAGTCGGGGGCGATCGTCTTTTTTGCCCGGACGCACTTCCTTGCGCGCGAAGGTGTAGCTGGTGGGTCCTAGCAGTCAGGAGGGAAACGCTTTTTTCGTGAAATATGGTGGCCTGTCTGGTGGGTCCCTCGCTATCAAGTGGAGGAATCATTATTTTCCGCGAATAAGGAGGCACTTCCTTGCTGCGTCAGGACCCAACTGTCAGCCTCTCCACGATAGTCCATGTCCGATGGAAGTCGCCTTGACCACGCTAACCACGCCGCGCTGAGAGCACCAGGGAGGTGGACGACGGCGAGGCCTAGGAAGGGGATGACGCGGAGCCGGTGAAGATGCGACAGTGGATGCCCATGCGAAGAGGAGTATGAACGTTCACTGCTTGGCTACGGTGTGAGGTTAACGTCGCCGCAGGGCCCGCCAGCAAAGGGAATAGTAGGGCGGTGAGGCCTCCAGCAAAGACAATGGCCACGGGAGGCAGAACAAAGGGCACGACCGCGCTGCTTTGGGCGGCTGGAGCAAGAAGACCAGATGTTGAAGAAGCACTACGTCTGTTGGATGGACATCATACAGTCACTGGAGCTAGAATCATTCATATTGACTAAGTTGACAAAGCCCTCCGTCCCCGTCAACTTAGTAGGCCCACAAGTCAGCCACCCACCAAGGTGGGTCCCAGCTAGCAGGGGGAGTATTCATTTTTTGTGCGTAATAAAGAGGCACTTCCGGTGGGTCCGAGCTGACAGCGGGGGGAATGTTTTTTCCACGAAATACGGTGGCCCGTCCGGTGGGTCCCAGCAGTCAGGGGGGAAACGTTTTTTTCGCGAAATAAGGTGGCCCGTCCGGTGGGTCCCTGCTGTCAGGTGGAGGAATAATTATTTTGCGCGTAATAAGGAGGCACTTCCTTGCGGCCGTCGTGGACCCAGCTGTCAGCCTCTCCACGTACAGTACTCTTCCGATGGAAGTCGCTCGTTGACCATGTTTACCACGCCACGCCGAGAGCACCAGGGCGGTGGACGACGGCGACGCCTAGGAAGGGGACAACGCGGAGCCGGGGAAGACGCAACAGTGGAAGCCCGCACGGAGAGGAGTACGAGGGTTCACCGTTCGGCCATGGTGTGAGGCTGTCGCCGCCGCAGAATAACAGGAGGTGTGGCTGAGTGAGGGATGGCCTGCCAGGGGTGGGAGTAGTATGGGGCGGTGAGGCCCGCCAGTAGCACAGCCGCCACGGAGGCAGTGGAGCAAAGGCACGACCGAGCTGATTTGGGCGGCTGGACCAAGAAGACCAGAGGTTGAAGAAGCACTACGGCTGTTGGATGGACATCGTACGGCCACTGAAGCTAGAATCGTTTATATTGACTAAGTTGACAAAGCCCTTAGTACGCTCCAACTTAGTAGGCCCATAGGTCAGCCTCCAAAACAGTGCGCCCAGATGGCAGGGGAAGGAATCATTTTTTGGGCGGCCGAAGCTAAGAATATCCAAGATTGAAGAAGAAGACGACATCCGCTGGATAGACATCCAACGCCATCGCCTAGAACCGTGTGTTGACTATAATAAGTTGACAAAGCCTTGCATACGCGGCCAACTTATTTTTTAGGGACGATGTCACTTAGTAGGCCCACAAGTGTGTGCCAGAGAACTTATAGCCCATTTGAGTTTTGTAAGAATGTACAACCCATTTTTGAATTCTAATGGAATTTAGAACAGCCCATTTATAGTTTGTTAAAAGTACAACCCATTTTCTAGCTAGGACAACGATTAATAATTTCAACCAACCTTTGAAGACAGAATTCAATAAAATTTCCCACATTTTGATGGGATCCGAAATATTTTTATCCCGAAATTTCTAGTCAGATTAAATATAAATTTGTATTACGTAAAATCCAACTAAACATTACTTGCAAGAACAATGAAAATTTAAGATTTTCAAAATCCATAAATAATATTTTATAAACTAATTTCGTGTTTGGTGCATTTTTTTATAGTTACTGCCCAGATTTTATAATTACATCCCATTTATTACTTTTAAAGCCCATTTTCCTGTTAATCCTAATGCATCCCTCCTAGGAAAGATTTGCAGCCCAGCGGGGCGGAGAATAACAAGTTGACCTTGCCTGGGTATTCCTCAAAAAGATGTATAGCTGGGCTAGCCATTTTCATCTTGAAAAATTAGTATCCGGGCTGGATATCTGGCTGGGCTAGACGGGCCACAGCCCGCCAGCTTAATACCCTGCCTCCTCCTCAACAACAATGAAATCATCGCCAAGAAAAACTCTGCAGTGCTCACGCCTCAAAAACACAAATACTGCCGAGCTGCTTGGTCCCAATTGCCGGCCGCACCTTGTGCAATTCTCTCGCTTATATTGACTACATAGGTTGACAATGGTGTGGGACCGTGATGTCGTGAAACCAGGAGAAAGCAAAAAAATAGTTGTACATAATAAGGAGGCACTTGCATACGTCGCCTATGGCCCTAGTGGGTCCCTAGTGTCATCCAATCAAAATAAAGTCATCTCCTGAATCCTCATGTTCGCTGACCATGTTAACAATGCTCGGCGCCACGGAGAGTGCAACAACTCAAGGACAATGGAGAGGGCCTCACGGGCCCTACGGAGGTCTCGATATGCCCACGCTCATTCAGAAGCCAGGATCATCGGACACCTATGAGCACCTTCGAGAAACTGAGACGACATGAAATGGTAAGGCCGCGCTTGGGAGCTCTGGTTTATTTCAAACCTATATTAACATACAAGTGTAATTTACTCGTCATCGGAAACAACGCGTAAAATACAAGCGTAATGAAACCGAGGACCTGAGGTCTGTAAGTAAAACCGGCGGGTTACACGTGTAATTTGAGAGACCAGTGTATATTTTACGAGCACTGCTATATGGACGACATTACCAGAAACAGCTGCGTGCGTATCATGCCATCCAAGGGCAAGGCTGAAACAGCAGCTAACAGCTGGATTAGGAATCGTCCGAGTATCGTTCAGTTTTTTTATCGTGTGTGAAGTACTTCCGATATTTTAATAGTCGAAATCGACCAACCAAACGCCTTCGCCCGAGACCATCTGCTTCAATTTACGAGCGTCAGTTTTACAAGCGGTTTTTGTTGGAAAACGAAGATCCAATCACGGCCTAATATCATGAGTTGGTCAGAAGATCATATGGTTTCACGTCTAACCTACCCTACTTGTCGTATAGGCTATGAATGAAACATCGACGATGAACTTCTCAAGCATGGAAACAATGAAGAGGATGATCTTCTTAACAAGCAAATCATCGGCATTAGATCGACATGCAAAACTATACGAAGCATTATTCTCAGGAGGCACGGTGAACAACTCGTGATGCCGCATGCCACAACATTGCAAGCTCAACTTTGCAATCAAACACAAGGCCTAGCATTACATAGAAAATATTCAGAACAAACTCTTAACACAGGAATATCTCAGCAGAGTAACTATTTACTTCTAAACCGAACACAGTGAATAGGAAAAACACTGACGCTGCTCATAGCAAGGGCGTCCCACTCAAAAATATCAAATGCATGTCTTCTGGCTAACATCAATGAGCAAATTTTGACAAGGTTTTCCAATTCCAATCTATTAAGCTAACGTCTTCTTGCTAACATCAATGATTAAACTTTGACAAGCTTTTCCCATTCAAAATATGTAATGCCTATGATCGTGGAGTCCTGTCGCTTCTTGCTAACATCAATGATTAACCTTTGACAAGCTTTTCCCATTCAAAATATGTAATGCCTATGATCGTGGAGTCCTGTTGCTTCTTGTACTTGTTTGGGCACTTTTTGCCCAGGGCACTCCACGTGTTGTTAAATTGCCAATGGTCTCTGCAGACTAGTCATGTCACCGGTGTCTAATATTTATGGCATCGGCTGAATTAATGGAGGGATTCAGTGGCAAACTAAGAAAAGGTGAAATTGGCACCTCTTTTGGCCTACATAGTGGAAGGCCTAATACTCTGTAAAGCTTCTCGGTCATTCCTTCTGTAATATAGCACAAACAAAGGATCGCTTCTTTACGCAAAGTGGAACGACCAATTGTACCCAGTAATGCAGCAGTTTGCCTTGGACACATTGGCTCCTTTTGTGCAGTTGAACTAAAATCGAAGTCGGAATAAAACCGAGCTTTAATTTTGAAATCCCTGTAAGCAACAAAAGGTATAAGGGAAACAATTACTGAGAAAAAAAGGTTGATGACTTGACTCCCAGAAGAAAAACATCTACTGATCTACCTTATCTTAATGGGAAACAAAGCAGGAGAGTAGCAATTCTCCATCAGTGTGATTCATTCATATTGACTGAGACATTATCTTAACAATGCCTTGTTTCAACATGTATAAAGAACGACAAGGCAGAAAAGTACCATTCCTAAAACAATGCATCTGATTCATTTTAACAGAGACATTATCTTAACAATACATTGGTTAAACATGTAGGAAGAACTACAAAGCATGATAGTACCATTCCTAAATGTGTTGCAGTTTTGAACTAAGATTCAGTAGTTAATTAATTATGAGAGTGGCATTGCTTAATTTTACCAGCGGCATTAGATTAACGAAAAGCATAAACAGTTCCAGGGGAGAGTGGGCGCAACAATAGTATGTGCTTCCATCTACTTATAAAGGGGGTGATGCAGAGTTTGTTGTAACAAAGCAACAAGCATCATGTCTGGGTTGGTCCCATTTTCACTACTTAATGGGAAAACACAGCAATACAATAGCTTCAATTCAACATTTATTTAAAACAGTACCAATACAAGTAGCACAACATCTCAAAGCACACTACACAATCATGTGGATGAAGGCCAGATCGACCTTTCATGAGAAGACCAGATAAAATACTTAATCTGCCAACACTAATAGGAAATCGAATCTCGCTTTTGTGCAGTTGCAATGAAATCAAGCAAAGTGTTTCAGAGGCGAAGCAAAATGTCACAATAGCAACAAGTTGAATAGATATCCCTGTTTAAACAGAGGCAAAAAGGAATCAATTATCGCTAATAAAGGAGGATGAAACATGCGCCACAAAATGGTAATCCCGCCAATCCCTAACAAGTGTTGCAGTTTGAAATAAGATTCAGAGTTAATTCGAGAGTGGCATCAATTATCGGCTTATAAAGGGGGTGATGCTGAATTTTTTGTAACAAAGCAACTAGCATCATGTCTGGGTTGGTCCCATTTTTGTTCACTACTTAATGGGAAAAGACAGCAATACAATGGCTTCAATTCAACATTTATTTAAAACAGTACCAAAGCACACTGCACATCATGTGGATGAGACCAAGATTTGAAACAACTCGCCACGAAGACTGGAAACAAATCTCGATCTCCTTTTGTGCAGTTCCACAAAAATTAAGCAAAGTCACCGGTGTGACATTCAAGTTGAATTGCACAAAACACTCTTAAAACATAAGTGTTTTGAGTAGCGAACCAAAATGTCGCAATAGCAACAAGTTGAATCGATACCCCTGTTTTAACAGAGGCAAAGAAGGAAACAATTACTTGCCGATAAAGGAGGATGAAACAAACGGTGACAGAAAGAAGCATCTAACTTATCTTGGATGGAAAACAAAGTAGGATAGTAGCATTTCTAAAACGGTTGCATTGATTCATATTAACAGAGACATTCTCTTGAAACAACATTCGTTAAAAATGTAATTTACTTTTAACAAAGGGCATTGCTTCAATTTTCCGGCGGCATTCTTAGATTAACAACAGCAAAATAGCTGTATGGGACATGCCAAGCACCATGTAAATCCCACACGATAAATGGGTGATCCAGAGTATGTAGCCAAGCAGCATATATGCGTTGGTCCCATATTTGTTCTCTTTGAACCTTTTTCCTAAGTGTGGACAAGAAATCTAGTCATGCACAAACTACCCGACCCCCCAGTTTCTTTCCCTTTTCAACAAAGAGATCGGTTCCTTACAGATGTGTGTACTGGGTTACCCCCTTTTTCCCTTTTCGACCTATAAAGCGGCTGGATAGCCAGTCTATACTACTTTCCGCCCCTCCTTTCCTCATTGAACCACGTCCGAGATTCTTGCTCCAGCCCACCGCACCCTCCTTCCACTTTGAACCAAGACCTAGATTCGACTACAGATCGAAAAAGATCCACGTGCAGCTAGAGCAACAACGGTTTCAAAGAAACTTATACCTTAGGGTCGTCGGGATGTGGCAAGGCATGTGGCAGCAGGCCGGATCTGCCCACACTACGTACGGCAGCGAGGAAGAAGGGGTCGGTGGCCCTCCCGCACATGCGCTGGGTGAAACAGAACAGCGCAGCGGGCGGTGGATTGCCTCCCTCGCCGAAGGCGATAGAGTGAACGCTGCACCTCCTCCCTTCCCAAGGCGACGGATACGGACGCCTCCTTCACCACTGTGAGGGGGAGAGAGAGACAAGAGGCCAACACAGTCTTGTTTAGATCTGGTGAAGAGAGGGTGAGAGACTGTGAATATAGCAAACCCTAGCAATGAACGCCGAGCCTCCAAAGTGTAACATATATGTAGTGTGGAGAGCGTGGAGAGTGTAAACCCTAGCTAACAAGCGCCGAGGCTCCCGCTATATATACTATCTGTAGTACGGACGAGCTCCGTGCCTTCATCAGAAGCTACTTTTGGCTGTATGACAGTGAGCCAGCCACATTTTGGGCCCACCTGTCATAAACCCAAAGGCAGTGCACTAAGTTAATGCAGCCGCGCCCATATAGTACTCTCGTATATCGACTAATATATACTAGTGGAGTGGTTTTCTTATTCTCTCCATAACAATCGCTTTTAAATTGTGTAAGTACGAAATGAAACTCTTTATTTAATGTTCAAAGAAGAAAACTAGTACTACTCCGATGAACTAACGATCCACGCCCACGCCCCCGGTCGCACTTCCTGTCCTTCACGTGTGGTACACTACCCTCCCTTATGAACAACCACAAATGCGCCAAATTATCGGAAACGTGTGAGAGTGTGTACAAATAAAGAATTTTAATTTCAATTGTCCGAAAGGTTTGAGAGTATTACAAAGTTTCACTTCAGTCAAATCTAATATGCGGAGTAAATAAAAATGGAGGGCTACTACGTCCATCCGGGTTTTTAGTCCACACCATTTTTTAAATCAAAGTTAATAGCTGGACAAATAAAATTACAGGGGAGCTGGAGACAAAGTTGTGAGAAGGCTTAGAAATCAATACAAAACTTATGCTCTTAGTACCAATGTCGATCCTTCTTCGAGGAAACATTTGGTTCATAGCCAATTGTGTGATAAAATTGCACCAACGTGAAAGACATCGCGTCTCCAACGCAACCAAGGTGAACTGATGAAGGATATCATCTTTGTGCGTAATAAGCAAAGAGCACTGATGGAAGACAGCTTGTTTTTCATTGAAAATCGATCAGCTTCACCAGCCGACGAAACCATGAGGCGCAACCATGAGCATCGATAGGTCATCGTGGTGATGCATCATCCATTTGGCATCAAGTTTGGGTGAGGCACCTATGAAGTTCGACAAATCCTCACTGTGGTCTGTTTCTTCTCAGTAATCAAGCTCGAGGAAGGAAGAACCACGTGGCAGAGGACGGTGAGGCGGAACAACAATGGCCATCCAATTTTGTGCAGTTCCACTAAAATCGAGGAAGACATGCCCGGGTATGGAAACACGCATCGCTGTTTCCAAAAATATAAAAAAGGGTTAGCAACGACATCTCAATTGTCAATAAGAATTAATGAAAAGTATACCAACAAACTGAAGCATCATAATTATATCTTGATGGGAACTAAACCAGGATACCCGAGAAAAAAAGCATTTCTTCATTTAACCAGTGTTAGTACTACCACCATATGGACAATGACCGCACAACCACCATGTACTTTTTGTCAAAGCAACATGTATACCTCCACCGAGGCATAAATCAGGACAACTTTTCGAGTGGCATTTCCTCTATAATAGTACTAGTAGGTGATGTTGGACCAGCCGACGAACCCTAGCTACTACTATGCATGGGGAGCTGGGGAGTAGTCGATAGAAGAAAACCCGCACGCCGCGACACTGGGAGCTGGACCAGACAAGAAGTTATACCTCAGGTGGGCGAGATGTTGTTTAGGCGGGCGGGCGGGATCTGCCCACACGACGGCAACGAACAAGGGCGCGGAGGATCTTCGTCCGCGCCAGCGCCGGCTCCGAGAGGACGGTGCGCATCGGCTCCCTCCATCGCTGACGGCGACAACGTCAATGCTGCACCTCCTCACCTCCCGCAGCAGACGGGATTCGGCCGGACCTGTGACCACCGGTGAGGAGAGAGATAGAGTGGACACTGTCATCTTGTTTTGATATGGAGAGGATGAGAGAGCAAGACGTGAGAAACTCTATCAAACAAGAGGCTATGATGGAGTAAAAAATCTCTCCATAGCAGTGGTTTTAAATAGAATACACGCATTCTCAGAAAAAAGAAACGAAAACTGGCGGACAATTTTTTGAGGGTCTGTCTAGGACACATCTAGATGTGACATAGTTATGTCACATCTAAGTTGATGTCCACTGCTTGTGGTCTATTTTTTGTCCTAGTTTTTTGTTTCTTGTTGCTACATTATATACTTGTGGGAGCTTAGATGTGATATCCTTAAATAACATCTAGATGTGAATTAGACAAACTGATTTTCTAACGTACTCAAGAAAGAAAACTCGATCAAAAACACGCCCGCTTGTGTCGCGAGAGTCGTCAGCACACACACATAGACATAGACATGCATATCCGTGTTTACATAAAATTCCATTTCCATCTCCATCTCCAATCATATTTGTCCAACTGGCACATTATTTACGTTGTTAATTATATACGCAACAATATTAACGTACAACATCTCTTGTTTGCGCACGTCCGACCGCTGCCACGGCCGGTCCTCGACCAACCCGAACCTCTTCATCACCACGCTGCTTCCCGCCTCAAACGGTCAAGGCCGCATTCATGCCCGCCAGAGTGGACGCGACCTCTCACCGGCGCTGCATTGAAGCGGCGTGCCGCCGAGAGCGCCGCCCGCCGCTTCGGTGCACGCGGTTGCTCCGCATTCAAAGGTCGCAATAGCTGGCTACAACATGCATGTAAAAGTTCTTGGGAGTCCGTGCTACAGCTAGCTATCCTCCCCAACTCGCCAATCTCTTCCATTAGTGCTAGTACTCCATGGCGTGATGCATCGACAAGCAGCGGAAAGTTATCGATACTCGGTTTGCGGTGAGTGGCATGCCGAGGACCGTGTGGGGTCGAGCCGTGGAGGAGGGTGAGACACGAACATGACAGACGTGATTTAAACGTTGGTTTTGCTCGATGGCGCGATCCAACTAAACGAACGTTGGTTTCTCTCTGCTTCCATTTTTCTCCGGAAAACGGAAACTTTCCACCCATTTTCATTCCTATTCCAAGGTTGCCCGCTACAACATTCCATCAAATACAAAGGAAAACTAACACGCATGCCGATGCATCTCAATGATTCACACATCATAGCTAATATTTACTTCACAACTAAAGAAAAAGTTGTGAGAGCGCAACGAAAGAAAACTACTGATGGGGTCACTACGACTTAAACCCTAAACCCTAAACATGATTTAATTCCCTGGCCGTAGAACTCGTCAAGGAAAGACGGCCGGCACCCTCGGATCATACGATGCTTTTGTGCGTTCCACTAAAATCAACCTGAGCATCCCCGATGGCAAAGATATTGAAGAAGTGTGATTAGAATAATAGTAATCGACACTAGTTCATGAGACATAAACTCATCACAAGTAGAAGCCGTAGAAGTAGAGAAAGATCGACATGGAGATGGAGCTACGGCAGCGGGAGCAAGCCGGCTCCAAAAGGAAGATGGACTACCTGGGATGTCGGGTTGTAGCTAGAAGGGCGGTTGGGACGCGGCATCGCCCCATACCGCGGTGAACCCCGATTGGGACGCACCGACTGTGGGTTTTCTCCCTCACCGATGTCGATCAAGTCTTCACGCAGAACATTGTTCCTTCCCCACCAAGCGGAATTAGGCCCATCGTTCTATGCTTGTGAAGAGAGCAACTTTAGCAAGCAGGCTTGTAGCTTAGGCTCCTGCTAGTGTATATATAGTGGTTTTATTTTTCTCTCCATATCAACCATTTTATATTGCGTACGTGTCATTCGAGAGTGAAATGATGGTTGCTTCTTCCGACTAACTTACTGTGTGATTTGACTGCTCCTTAGTGGCCCCTACACATACTCCCCCTACGTGTATGAAACTGTCACACGTACACATGGACGCAAAAATGCGCGCGACGCTCTAATGCATGCATGTCCGAGCACACGACGGAACACACACGGTCACGCTAAGTGCTCAACCTACACGTGCATGCACACACATACTCGGTCACGGTGAGCTAGTGACCGTATAAACACCGGAAAATATATATATATATGTATATTGAGCGCAATGAGCGTATTATGAAGTCCACTGACTGTATTTTTACAAATATACAGTGATAGACAGTGTATTTATCTCGTTTGAAATTAAGCCATATTAACCGGAGAGGAGGCAGTATGGACTAGCATTACTTTGCTGTTTCCCGTCAACTTGCCGAACGAGGAGAAGGTTGCAGGACTAGAAGCTTGCGCTCGGTGCCTCGCAGGACAAGGAGAAACTTTTGACTAATGCAAGCTCTCCTCGCCAAAGCGGTGGACGTGCAATGCTTAATTCGTGTCGATTGTCGAAGCATATACTATACTACTAGTGCTACTATTGTTCGACTTCCTGAATAGGCGAACAGCCAAGCACAAAGTTTACTAGTACTAGTACTACTACTATAGTCTATAAAGGTACGTAACATACTAGTACTTGGAACCGGATGGAGGAGCGTCTGCACTCTTATTATAATTTTAAAATGTGATAAAGCAATCTTCAACACATTTGGTTCTCTTCGAGGGTTCTCGCATGTGATAATGGAAGTTGATTGCATGGAACACTCGCCACAATTCTCACTTAATTCTGGCTCATATCCTGTTACAAATAGTAGCGCTCGGTAATATTTCCTCTTTTTTTGTTATTCAGCATGTAAACAGGTCAGCAAACCTTGCGGCGCATCTTCGTGCGAACCGTGCTTGCTGCACTTTGAATGTGGCCGAGGGCAGGCTTGATGAAACACCTCGCTTCCTACTTCTTTTTTTGCGGGGTACCTCGCTTCCTAGTGACCAGTGTCTTGGCTGATCGTCCTAAATGCTTATATATGAATAAAGCTCTGTCATTTACCCGCAAAAATGATTAAGCCATATTAACCGGAAAGGAGGGAGTATGGACTAGCACTACTTTTTGGTGTGTCCCGTGAACTCGCAGAACAAGGAGAAGCTTGCAGGACAAGTTGAAGCTCGCTTACGCCTTTTGACTAATGCAACCTACCCTCGGTGGACATGCATCAGTCCATTCGGTGTCGATTGTCGAGGCATACACTGTAGTACCCAACATGAGGAGTACCATCATTGTTCGACTTCACGAAGAGGCGAAGAGCTGCCGCAGTAGTACGAGTAGTACTACTACTAGAACCGCATGGTGGAGCCGCCTCACTTTTATTTTTTATCTCTCGATAAAGTACACGCTTATTCCGGAGAAGGGCGAAAACGGCAGCCAAACATGTAATGAATGATATCGATCAACCAAACATGCTCGAATATATCTTGGCCTCCGTGCGAGCCCGCCTATGTGTTCTCGCCTCGCTCTCTCAAGGAACGGCGGGTTGGCTCTTTGCGTCAATTGAGATCGTTTGCTCACACTCCTGTCCCACATGTCGCTGATATGCCAAGAGGAGGTGCGTTGACCGACCGCCATACGCTGCATTTGGTTTTGCACCTTCATACTACTCCTCCCTCCGCCACAGCTTTATGTATGCACTTTATTATGATGCATTTCTCTCAATGCATTTCCACCACCAGAGAGACTTTAGACGTGTTTGGTTTAATGCTCAATTAATTAGGGCATGGTAACCGCAATCAAGTCCACAATTTTCTCTCCATGTACTGTACTACTACGGAGTGGAGTAAGTGCATGCATGTGTGTACCCGGGGTGGAAGCACTGCATGCATGTGTGTACGCCGTGCTATAACTACCAATGCTATTTTTCAGGCATGTCGCTAGTCGCCTTGGTCCCACAGATTTTTTTTCTTTTTTCTGAAGCGCGCTGTATAAACAGTGACGGATGGAGTAGTATGAGCGGATTCAAATAAGAGCGTATTGATGGTTGCTTCTTCAGAGCTACTTACAGTGGGAAAGGTGGGGCTTATGATTTGACTGCTCATTACTCACTATTAATGCGGCGCAACGACCGGGCTGAGTCTCCCATGCGGTTGTGCACTACACTCTCGGTTCTTAAATATACTCCAGAGTATATTTGTCTTTCTAGAGATTTCAACGAGTGACTACTCAAATATTTGTCTTTTTAGAGATTTCAAATGGACTGGCACATACGGATGTATATATACATATTTTAGAGTGTAGTTTCACTCATTTTGCTCCGTATGTAGTCACTTGTTGAAATCTCTATAAATACGAATAGAATATTTAGGAACGGAGGGAGTACACATACGAAGCAAAATGAGTGAATCTACACTCTAAAATATGCCCGTTTGAAATTTGTAAAAAGAAAAATATTTAGGAACGAAGGAGTATAATTTTGTGCATGGCACATGGACCCATATGACGAAGAGGCTTCTGGCAATGCTATCAAGCTTCCATCATTTGTTTACATAATTGACGTACTATACAAATAATTTTCCAGCGACATGAAATTGTACAATGGTGTGAGCTTTCAGCTTTTGTTTCGCATGTCTTGCCATCGATGCTCTTTCGAAACAATAAAAACTAACTTCCTTGTTAATGCATGTCAATTATTAGCAGATCGAGCTAATAATTACATCACAATCAAGACAGAGTTGTGAAAAGGTGTTAAATTAAAATTGATCCATGCTTTCATTGGCAGCAACGCCCCCAGCTCTGTCTAAATCAACAAGGCATGTTGGGAAAAAGTAGCTGTCTGGAGCATGCAACATTCCGATCATTTTGTGCAGTTCCACTAAAATAGAGCTGAGCGCCCCTGTTCCAAAGATATTAAGTGTGATTACGATAATAGAGGACTGCTGATGAAACAATAAACACGCAAATAGAAGCCGGTCACCTTTGCAATCTCTCTAAGACTAACTAGTTGGAGAAGATTAGGCTCGGAGTTGGATGAGGAGGATAGAGCAAAACCAATCTCCCTTTGTGCAATCGACTGAATGTAGAGACGTTGCCCGTGTGACATTTAGTACAACTGCACAAAGCACTCTTAAGAAAAAAGTGATTTGTGCAGTTCACCAAAAGGTCGCAATAGCAACGACGTGAAATGGATAGCCCTGTTTGCAAAAAAGAGGTAGAAAGGAAACAATTACTGGCCAATAACAGTTGATGACACATGGGACGACAAAAAAGAAGCATATTCCTTGCCCTAAGGGAAGATAACAACACGGTTGTGTTTGTCTAAAACGGTGTAAGGACGAGAATGCAATATGGAAAGTATGCTGGACGAGCTACGTTTTGGGCAAATAACTATGGAAGATCCACATGCAGCGACGTGGAAAGACGGGCAGTGGAGCAAGGCCGGAGGGCATACCTGGAGGTCGTCGGGATGTAACTAGGTGAGAGGCAGCGGGCGGAATCTGCGAGCAGGTGGCGTAGGCCCTGCTGCGTCGGAGCTTGGTCAGAGAGAACAACATGTACCGCAGATCGGGACGTGTTGCCTCGGCGTCGTCGAACGGAGAAACGATGCAATTCCTCCCTTTCCCCCGGCGGACGGGATGCGGCCGGATCAGTGACCAATGGTGAGAGAGAGAGAGGCCACCGCACTCCCTTCCCCCAGCGGACGGGATGCGGCCGGATCAGTGATCAATGGTGAGAGAGAGAGAGAGGCCACCGCAGCCTTGTGTGAGATACTCTGAAGAGCGACAAACCAGGCACACAAGGCTCCATTGTATATAGTAAGCGGACTACCTTTTTCTCCATAAAAATCGTTTTATATTCTGTAATGCGCTATTGAGCGCTATAACTTTATTTAAAAATAACGCGGCAACGCGTCAAGTCAAACTTTGTTTCGTGTAGGCGTGGTACACGACCTCCCTAGGTAAACAACCGCTATAGGCGTTCAAATTAGCACGTGGGCTGCCATTTCGTAAAGAAATGAGCTCCACCATGTACCCGCGCGGGTGTGGCTGGGCACGAAGTGTGAGTACATGCACGGTGCACCTATTCTCTTCTTGCATACGTACACCACCTACGTGGGGTTATGTGAGAGAGATACAAACCTAGAGAGATATAGTGTGTGGGTTCTTGAGAGTTTTTTTTGGGGGGGGGGGGTCAATCAAAAAATGTAACATATGCAATGTGTGTGAAATAGAGTCCTGGATATAACATATATATAGATGGGGCGATCCACGAGAAGAGAGTGGAGGTATCATCGGCTTGAGGTGTCCATAGAATCGAAGAGAGGGATGATGTGTGTGTGTGCGCGCGCGATCGATGAAGAGTGACATCGATTTTGTGTGTGCCCATGTCAAATATATAGAGTGGCTGGCCTACTGGAACGTGAGAGGGGACATCTGCAGTTTGTCTCTGTGGCATGGATACCTACCTACAGCGCTTGACTATCGGTGTGTGGTGGGGGAAGAGGGAGGCCCAATTAACTATAGAGGTACAATGGCTGGTATATGTGTGGAGGAGGAGAGAGGCCTACCTCATGTATTAAGGAGATCGATCTGCCTCATGTATTAAGGGAGATCGATCGGCATCCATGCATATGTGAAGGAGAGGAATAAGGTTGGGAGAGAGACAAAGCTAGAGTGTTGGAGGGGGTGGTAGTGGAGTTGCTTCTAACAAATGGTGGGATAGGCTTGCTAGACAAACGGAGGGCACGCCTGCAATATCAATAAGAGAGGAGATGGCTGCTTGTTGTCTCAGGCACGCATGTGTGAGAGACGGGTCAGAGGCATGCACGAATGATGAGGGGGGACAATGTGGCTGTGGTAAGCATACATAACTACATAGGAAGATCAATCGCCTTTGTTAGAGAAAGGAGAGACATAACTTGTGAGGTACGCCGATCGATGGGGGGTAGTTAAAGTCGATCTAGGTATATGTTCGGAGATCGATCGGTATACATGCATGTGTGTGTTAGAAGCAAATGAGGCACGAGGAGAAGGATAGAGAGAGAGGGATGCATGTAGGAGGTGGTACGAGAGGCATACTATATCGAGCGGGGAGGAGTGTGCGAGTACGAGAACGATGAAAAGAGTGGTGGGAGTGAGGCATGGACGGTGACAAGAGAAGAGGGGAAGCTTGTGTTTGTTCTAGGCACACCTGGCTAGAGAGGCATATTGATCGATGTGTGCCGTAAAGAAGGAGCTGGGGGGCCTACACACACCGTGGGTGAACGACCTAAAGTGAAAAGACAAATTTGCGCGATGTAGCTAGAGAATGCTGAGGGAGGGTGAGAGGGATGCGGGCATGTGCATGCACAAGAGAAAGTTAGCACTAGCTACAAAGATAAGAGCGTTGTATGGGTGTAAAAGATGAATAGAGATCATATATACTTCATTATAAAAAGCGAATTCAGATATTTGAAGAATTTATCATAGTGTTTTAAACCGACGCATGTGTGAATATATATAACGGTGATACACATGGTGTGTTTATGAACATGTTATACTACATTTAATATATTTTATCTCTACTCTAAAAAACGGAGTTGTTGATGATGGTGTGCCTGCCATCCTACATTATAGGTCATCCGATTTATATCTGGTGGATAGCTAGGAAACTATGATGGTTGAAGTTGGCAATAATCATGATTGTAGATTCTTATTGAAATAGAGAAACGAATTCAAATTTAGTTTGAATTGCAGCGGTAGTATAGACATTTGGAATGCACTAAAATGTTGGTATGAGTAGGTTACATGCATTATACAGCAAGCGAAAAAATTTAATCGGACATAACATGGATTCATACTCCTCCTTCCATCTATATAGGGCGTAATGAGATTTTTAAGACCGCTTTTGACTATTGACAAGATTAATAGTACATGATATGCACAATGTGAAAATTATATCATTGAAAGAACCTTTCATGCACGGTTAATGGTGTGCTTTGTGTAAGTTGCATGTCATATATCATTGCTCTAATATTTGGTCAAAGTTAGCATCAAAAAATGGATTAGGCCCTATATAGATGGAAGGAGGGAGTAGCTTTGAATAGCATTTGTATAGAAAAACAGGGCAAGACTCTCTCTTTGTGTGGTGTGAATAGTTTTATTTTTTTCGTTTTCTTTTTGGTTGAGGGAAGTGCGAATTGATTTGGTACGTACAAGTACAATATTACTACATGTTAGGCTTGTCCTTAAAATTCATCCCGTGTCTTGTTATATCCGAAAATTCAGATATCGTGCTCCCAAAACTGGCGCTTTCACAACCCGCGCTTTGCTATCCCAAAATTACAACGCGAATACTCCCTCCACTGCCAAATCTCGACACGCAAAATCCCCTTCTAACCTCGAGCCGAAGGGCCGCAAGTTCAAATCGGTGGGGGTACTTTGTAACACACCCTACATTTTGGACAAGCGCGTCCCTAAGTCATGCTTCACCCTCCCATCGCCCCTTTTAGCCACTCAAATCCCAGCCGCCATAACCTCTCCGCCCAGCCGCGAAACCCCACCCTCCTCCGTCCGCCACGTCACCGTTGCCCAGTCGGAGCCTCTTCCCCGACGACATCGTCCACCGCAACAGCTCGACATCCCTCGTCCACCTCCCCGGATGAGGATCCATCGTCCATCTCGCCATCCCGCCGGTTCAGCCGCCCCGTCCTCCACCTCTAAGGAGCTGCTCCGACGACCGCCTCATCTATCGCGGCTGCTCCATCCCCACAGCGCCGCCTTAACCTGCTCCACCGAACCGCAGATCCTCACCGACTCCTCTGGACGGCCGAGGCCTACTCGGCGCCACCAAAGAGGTTGTACACTCATCGCATCGCACCTTCTCCTTAACTCGACCTCCCGCCCGACGGTGCTCCATCCCACACCCCATGGAGCGGCTACCTTGAAGCCGGCGCCTGGTGACATCTCCATGGCGGCTCTCCCCAAGGCGAGGCCCCTTCGGCGGCGGCGTCCCATACCAGCCGGATCTGCTGCTATCGCCCGGCTCGCCGATCGCCGCCGCCTCGCCCGATTCTGCTGCTGCTCTCCCCTCGCTCAGGCTGCTGCTCTGCTCCGATTAAGCCACACTTGACCGACTGAATCAATTTTGGGTCATCGATTTTCAGGGGTTGGGGGCTCGCCGAGTTAAGGAAGAACCACCCGCAGGGGGATGGGGGCTCACGGAGAGGTACCCCACTATCTATCTTAGGGTTCGGGTGGGGCGGGGCCTAGAGGGCTGGCCGGGCGGCGGTGGCGAAGTTGTTTCGGGCGGCGAGGCGGGCGCTGGGCCTCTGCGTTCGGCCGGTGGTGGTGGGCGCCTGTGGGGTGCAGGTTGAAGATGAACTACATGCCCTCCCTAAATTACATGTCAAGTGCCTCTCTGCTACCATTGCATTCAGTTTCGACAGTAGCATTCAGATTCCACAGTAAATTTCAGTTTCGACAGTTAAGTTCAGAGTCAACAGTTTTTACCTCATCTGTTGTAGTCAGGAGGTTTTTGGTGATGTTAATTTTACATCCATTTTACATCATCTATTGGAGATGCTATTAGAATCCCACTTGAGATTGATGATGTCTGTCTTGTGGTTCTTCAGCCTTGACGTCTAACGGCTCACCGGAGCTGCTCCAACGACAGAATGATCCATCACAACAGAGTAGTGCCCTGGACGCTGTGTACAGATTCCTCGGATCTTCCTCCACACCTCCGACAGCCACCTCTGCCTCAACTGCTTCAGTGACCAACTCAATGATGCTAAGGTCGACACGGCTACGGCAAAGAGGTTGTACACTTGCATCACTTATTACTATACATTCACGTCGATCCATTAGGGCTATTTTGGTTCAACGGAAAAACGTCGATCCACTGGTTGTTACCATCACTCTAAATTTATGCATGCTCTCCTTACATAATCTCACCATATTTTTTTCAGATGCATGTCGATATTGTACACAAATATGCTGAACATGTAGATAAAAAGAGAAGAGTTTTGCGCTGCAATACAATGTCATGTAGACATCGCCCATGGTGGGTTCAATGGCAAACCCTCCCACCCTCTCTAGATTGTAATCCGAGAGGAAGATATCTGTTCGAGGCAGATTCATACGCCACGACCACTCCTATTTACCCCTAGGTGTTTGTTTCTACCTTGGCATGATGATGTTAGTCATATCATGCATATGTTGCCTTGCAGTGCCTACTTTTGACATCATATATGTCATCTGCTTAGTTTAGACATGTTCTGTAATGCCACCTGAAGGAGTCCATGTAGCGACCCGACCTCAGACGGTCAAGCCTCTGTGTTGCTGTGCCATCCCTGGATCAGTATGCTGGCACACACAGTACATCAATGTATATATCAAAGTGCAATCACATGTATAATTAACGTAAAACTGATATATAACTCATAAGTCACAGCGGAAACATATAGTCGGGTGTGGAGTCCCATCAACGCCATCGGCAGGTTGAGTGTAGACCGTAACCCTGATCGTAACTCTTACTGCCGAGGAAATATTCGCAACATGATACGATGCAGCCGTGTAGGTCAAGACATTGAATGTACCGCAAGATCACAATAAGAGAAAACATATGATAAACTATACTATATGCAAGATGGCTTTGTGGCTCAGATCTGAGTTTTGTTTATGTAAAAGCTGGTTTTATTTTCCCTACATCAAAGGAATAAATGAAATACTTACTATGGAATTTTCTATCATGACATGGTTCCGCCAACCGATGTCTCATAGCCCAAATCATCATAAGTTGCCCACAATTAAGTTATCAGTCCGGTGTTGAGAGTTCCGAGATAGATCCAAGTCCAGATGCTCAAATTGTCCGTAAATCGGGGACACGGCTAATCGATTAGGTTTTAACCCTCGCAGAGGTTTGTACACTTTACCCGCAAGATTCGATCCTCTTTTAAGTTCTCGCACTTCGTGGTGTTTGAGAACAAGACGACAAACATGGTCTTCCTCAAGAGTTCCTCGACCACTGTCCGGTACTCATCCAATCCTACCGTAGTTCTACATCTGCTAGTACCGTCCCAGCCAGAGTCACCACTAAGGTCAACCAAGCCAGAGCCCATAATGACTTGCGGTTGCACGTAAGCTTCCGGCATGAAGTATTCTTCCGTCTCTTTGAGTCTGGGTGAAGCTTTCCGCAAGATGTCATGGCGCTTCTCCATGCATCCCGCCAACCACTGGTTTCTCCAGGTGCCCACAACCGTCCTTCACCCAAGAGTGTGTATTGAATTCTTGTCTCGAGTCTTGAAGTCTTGAGGCCTTGAAGATGCAGTCCTTGCAGATTCCATCATGGAGTTGTCGCCATTGACGAGATCCTCCATTCTCACACCACTCCCGAAGCACTCATACCAACCCCGCCTACTATAGCATAGCATTAAAATAAATAACGCCCCGGCTTGGTAACAGGGTGATGGGTTCCTACCTCATGCATACTACTCAACTACAAGGATTCAATATCACTACTGGAGGGATTGTTGCGAAGATGACACTAGATGCAATAAAACACATAGGTATGAAAACATGGTCAAAGTGAACTTGCCTGGTAATACTTGATGACCTCAGCGATCTCCGACTGGAGATAGTTCCGAGAGGATATGTTGCAACTCTGGAAGTACAGTCCACTTTGGCCAAAAGGATTCGTGAAGCCCAGAAGTCGGACTAGGAAATTGATGAGATAAAGCAAAAGATGGATGAAGGAAAAGCTAAAGGATTTCGTAAGGATGAACACGGGACTATATGGTTCGAGGATCGTATCTATGTGCCCAATGATCCCGAACTCAGGAAGCTAATTCTTCAGGAGGCTCATGATTCACCGTACTCGATTCACCCCGGCAACACCAAGATGTACCTGGATTTGAAGGAAAGTTTCTGGTGGACTGGTATGAAGAAGGATATTGCCGAGTACGTAGTCGTATGCGATGTTTGTCAACGTGTAAAGGCAGAACATCAGAAGCCAGCAGGGTTACTTCAACCTTTGCCGATTCCCGATTGGAAATGGGAGAAACTTGGAATGGATTTCATCACGGGATTACCCAGGACCCGTTCAGGTTATGATTCTATCTGGGTAGTGGTTGATCGTTTGACCAAGGTAGCTCACTTCATTCCCGTGAAGACTACCTATACCAGTGCTAAGTTGGCCAAGATATACATGACCAGGATCGTATGTCTGCATGGAGTTCCGAGGAAAATCGTGTCAGATAGAGGAACGCAGTTTACCTCAAAGTTTTGGAAGCAGTTGCATGAAACCTTGGGTACGAGGCTGGAATTCAAGACAGCTTTTCATCCGCAGCAGATGGATGGACCGAGAGAGTCAACCAGATTACGGAGGACATGTTGAGAGCTTGTGTGCTAGACTATGGGTCTAGCTGGGATGATAATTTGCCATACGCAGAGTTCTCATACAACAACAGCTATCAATCCAATCAAGATGGCCCTTCAAGCTCTATACGGAAGGAGGTGCGAACACCATTATGCGGGATAGTGTTGGAGATCGATCACTTTTCGGTTCCGATCTTATCAAGGATTCGAAGAGAAAGTCAAGCTGATTCGAGACAGGCTCAAGATAGCACAATCGAGACGTAAGAGTTATGCCGACAAGAAGTGCAAGGAAGTGACTTACGGCGGGAGACCGAGCATATCTTCGTGTGTCTCCACTTCGTGGAATCAAGAGGTTTGGTGTCAAAGGAAGTTAGCACCCGATTCATTGGCCCCTACAAAATCCTCGAACGTCGTGGAGAGGTTGCTTACAAGTTGGAATTGCGGAAGGATTGTCCGTAGTTCATGATGTCTTCCATGTTTCTCACCAAGAAGTGTCATGCCGACATGGCCGATGTTCCGTTGAGAGACACAAGGCCCCTAGAGGCCATACAGCTTGACAAAGATCTGACCTACAAGGAGAAACCTGTTCAATTCTCGAGACTGCAAGCGAGTCACCCGCAAAAGGTCATCAAATTTTGCAAGGTGTTGTGGAGTCACCACACCGAGGAAGAAGCCACTGGGGCGCCAAGAAGACCTTCTTCGAGACCACCCGCACCTATTTGCTAGCCAACCCGAATCTCGAGGGCGTAGATTCATCTTAAGGTGGTAGGTTTGTAACATCCCAAATTTCCTATTTGGAATGTTTTACAATTATAGCTAAGCATCCTATGCATCCTGTTTGAATTTGAATGCTATTTGAAGTTTCAGAGAATTTTGAGTTTTGAATTTGAATTCAAACTTTGGCAAGTGGGAATCACAAAAACTATGCCTGATAAATACTTGATCAAAAGTATGAGAGGAAAACATGACACTCCAAAAATATCAGAGGAAAACATTGTCAAAAGTTTTGGATCCAAATCTGAATTTTATTTGAATTTGAAAAAATGGATTTTTATAAAGTTTGGATTTTGCCTTTGGAAAAATGTTCAAATGATAGGGAATATTCCCCTGATCATTTTGGTATATATATACCCTATATAAAATATTTATAGATTCTGTTTTATTTCTGTTTTGTTTTATTAAAAATAAATTCAAAAAAAAGAGAAACCCCAGCGCCACCAGCCCCCTGCCCAGCCAATACTGCCCCCCCACCACTGCCCACCAGTGCCCAGAGGCTAGCCAGTGAGCCGACCGAGCCGGCCTCACCTCCCCGCCGAACCCCCTCCGTCGGTCGCCTGCCGCCATCGCACCCTCTCTCTCTCGCAAGCAAGCAGGCCCCACCCTTCTTCAACCCCCGCCCCACTTGCTCACGCACACGATCGCGGATCTCATGAGATCCGGATCCCGATCCTCCCGATCGCCCCGAAGCAAGGCCGAGGCCCCGCCTATTTAAGCCCTCGCCCACACCCCATTCCCCTAGCCGTCGCCGACCCCTCTTCCTCTCACCCGAGCTCACTGGAGCCCGAGTCCCCGCCGCCATTTTGCCGCCGCCGCCGCCCTAGCCACTCCCGATGTCCCCGACTCCACCAAAGCCCCCACTGTCGCCCAAGACTCGCCTCGGCTACTCCGTCGACCTCCCCGACGACCGGAGCCATCAACGCACTCGTCGTCGCCGCCGCCGAGCTCCGGTAAGTCACCGGAGATCTCCTCCCCCGTCCGATTCATCCTCGACGACTAGGATTAGATCACCCCCGAAGGGGTATTTCTTTTAAAATAAACCGGACCGGCCCGGTTCGTTTACGGTTTAGTTAGTTAGGGTTTTTTCTTATTAGCCCGGCCCGACTAGTTAAACCCTAGGACCCCTTTTAGGTTATATTACGCTCAGTGCACAGTTTAGGCCCATTAGGCCTTTTTTCTTTTAATTTCATTTTCTGTTTTAACAGAATAGTTCCTGTTTTGAAAAATTCAAATCTTTTATTCTGTTTATTATTTTTAGGTGATTCTTTTTTGTTGGTTTGAAAATTTTCTATAGTTTCTGTAGAATATATAATTAGCTATGTTAAAATTATTTTAAATTGCTTTAATTTAGTTTTAGTCAGAATAGTAAATCTGCTATAACTTGAGTTAGAAAAATTATTTTTGGATGACTCTTTTGTCCCAACTTTATTTTGACATTGCCAAACCATAGGAATTAATTTGGGTATTTTAGGATTAATAAAAAAATAGTTTTAAGCAGAATCTTGTTAATCCTAATTATTTAGTTAGCTACTGTTTTCCTATTAATTTAATTAGTAAATAAATTTATTTTTAACATGTAATTGATTATTCTAGGATAGTTTCTGTCACTTTATAGGATGAACTTTTATTTATAATAAATAAAAGTTTTATTTTATTTTTCTTAATAGAAATTGAATTAGGCCTAAAAGGAGTTTCATAATAGATTTTAAATTGATTCTTTTTGCTCCTAGTTGCTTAATGAAATCTTTTCTGTTAAGTTAACTTTAAACCATGATTAGGTTATGTTAGAAAAAGTTTTGTTATATAAAACTATTCTAGTTGTTGTTTGGAGTAGGAAAAAAACTTTGAGTTGGTTTTCTTTGATTTTTCCCTTTGGATTTTGCTTTGTTGGTTTTGGTGTGTTACTTTTTTATGCTATTGTCTTATGTGATCCTATGCTATATGCTTATTGTGATTATTGTTTGTCTCGGTAGAGTTTCCGGAGTGTGAAGCTTGCTACTACGAATCTTTAGCTTACGAGGATCATCAGCAAGGCAAGTTTTGATCATGTTATTTCTATACCTATGTTTTGTGCATTAGAAATTGTCACCACCCCACCATGCATGCAGTAGTTGAAATTTTGAAGTTATTAATCTTGAAGTAGTATCATGTGGTAGGATGAACCAATCCCCTTGTTACCATGACCCCCGGGACGAAGTAGTTTACTTTGCTATGCTCGTAGACGGGTTTTGGTTGAGTGAAATTCATAAGCAAGATGTGAGAGTCAATGATGATGACAACCCCATGAACTACAATGATCAAGATGGACTTGAATTCACTCTTGGGTGGAGGATCTGTTGACGGGCACCACAGAGAACCCAGTGGTTGGCGGGATGCATGGAGAAGTGCCATGACATCTTGCGGAAAGCTTCACCCAGCCACGAAGAGAAGGATGGATGCCCCATGACCGAAGCTTACGTGCAGCCGCAAGCCATTATGGGCTCTGGCTGGGTTAACCCTAGTAGTGACGCTTAGCTGGGCGGTACTACGAGATGTAGAAGAACGGTAGGATTGGATGGGTACCGCAGAGCGGAAGAACTCTTT
The DNA here is from genome assembly GCA_021605205.1 of Aegilops longissima. Classification (NCBI taxonomy): domain Eukaryota; kingdom Viridiplantae; phylum Streptophyta; class Magnoliopsida; order Poales; family Poaceae; genus Aegilops; species Aegilops longissima. The sequence goes on along the minus strand of JAHIAM010005483.1, from coordinate 31,861 downwards.
GGAAGACCTGTTTCATTCATCCCGTCTTCAAACACCATGAAGTGCGAAGACTTAAAAGGAGGGAATGATTCTTGCGGAAAAGTGCATAAAGCTCTGCAGAGTTAAAGATCTAATCGATTAGCCGTGTCCCCGATTCACGGACAATTTGAGCCTCTGGAACTTGGAAGTATTCGGAAATCTCAACACTAAAACTAATGAGTTAATTTGAGGGGGTTTTATGACTTAATAATTTGGGAATGAGATTTTGGTTGGCGGAACCATCTCAATAACTACCAACAATTGTAGTAATTTGCAAGCAAGTCCACTGTAGTAGGAAAAAATTTGTTTTTCGCAAAATGATGAAACTTAGAGCTCCACAGCCAAAATGCATATAGTGTTAGTAACTTTATTATTGTTATTCTTCATGACTTGCCAGCTTATTCAAAAAGCTGACCTACATGGCTGCAACGTCTTATGTTGCAGAGGTATATTCCGATTAGGAGTGAGGCTACGCTCCGCGCTTGGCGATTGCCCTTTGGAGTCGGATGGACTCGCTTTACTTCTACGCTTCTGCAGCATTAGTAGTTTATTTTCTCATGAGTTGGCCTTGAGTCGAATTTATTCCCTTGTAATAAAGACTCTATATGAGAAACGTGTAATAATATTCAGGTGTGATTGAACTTTGATTACTTTATCGATGTACTATGAGTACCAAAGATGATCTTGGGATGGTACAGATACGTAGATTTGACCGATTTTGGGTCAGTCGCTCTGATCCGGGACTAGGGGTTTCGGATAGCGAACTATCATCTTTGGCGGACTCCTAGACTATGAAGATACAAGATTGAAGACTTCGTCCCGTGTCCGGATGGGACTTTCCTTGGCGTGGAAGGCAAGCTTGGCGTCTGGATATGTAGATTTCCTACCATTGTAACCGACTCGTGTAACCCTAACCCTATTCGGTGTCTATATAAACCGAAGGGTTTCATCCGTGGGGACGAACAACAATCATACCATAGGCTAGCTTCTAGGGTTTAGCGTCTCGATCTCGTGGTAGATCTACTCTTGTACTACCCATATCATCAATATTAATCAAGCAGGAGTAGGGTATTACCTCCATCGAGAGGGCCCGAACCTGGGTAAAAACATCGTGTCCCTTGTCTCATGTTACCATCCGCCTAGACGCACAGTTCGAGACCCCCTACCCGAGATCCGCCGGTTTTGACACCGACATTGGTGCTTTCATTGAGAGTTCCTCTGTGTCGTCGCCATGAGGAAGGAGGCCTCATCCCGTCTTTAAAGACGATACTATCGCCAAAGGAGCCTTGGCCACTGGTCAGACTCTTTGGCTAGGTGGTTTTCTTATGACCGCCAGTTCGGCCACCGCGCCGACGATGACTTCTCGAGTCATCGAAACCAATCTTCACGTTAACTCGGATCTTGCCGAGCAGTTAGATCCGATCGAGCTCTCCTCCATAAACGAGCTCTTGGATCGCATCGCCGGCCTGGGAGTCACCACAGACTACGACCAGATCAGGCCTAAAACCGATCTGAGAGAGATCAACTCTCCCCGGGCTACGCATCATGTTGCTGTGATAGAGGAGCAATACGACGATTCTTCTTCTATCTTAAGGACTAGCTACGTCCGGATTCCCGATCCCTCCATGCCGGATTCCCGCAGAGGGACGTATGTCGATCAAGCCCTGAACTTAAAGTCAGGCGGCGGGTTGGATTCACTGGATAGCATTCAAAAATCCAAACTTCCAAGTTCGGAAACTTCTCGGCCCTTGAGTCCTAGATTGGACGGGGTTCCGGATCTAGTTCCACCCACCCACCCAAACATTAGTAATCTATCCCGAATTCGGCAAGAGCCCGCTGAAACAGTACATCATTACTGGGCCAGATTCCTCCTGGTTATGGACAGGATAAAGGACTGCCGAGAGGAGGACGCAATCTCACTTTTCTGCAATAATTGCACGGACAACGGAATCCTAAACGCCATAAGTCGTCGTGAAATTACACGCTTTGCTGACTTGGTGACCATAGTACAAAAGTACTGTGCGATGGAGAGTGCTTGGAAAAACGAAAGTAAATTTTGGGATAATCCGCCCCGATACATCCCTAGTCCGAAATAAAAGGTGCATCATTACCAAGCACCGGATTAAACATCAAAAACAAAACCCCCTAAAGGGTACGGAACTCTTCGAGGGTTGGCTAAACGGACCCTACAAAATTCATAGCACGTAGGGCGCCACTCCAACTCATAGCCTTGAGCATGTTGGATACTACGGCGAGATGGCCAAAAGTGGCGAAGAGCTTCTAGCCTCGAAATCCCAGCCCAAAGAACACCAAGACGGTATTAATAGTCTTTGAGAATTTCGCATCAAATAACATTTGAAACGAACACTCCATAACCTTGCGAAGTCTACCAAGTAGCAACAATAAATCCATGGAGTACACGGCTATTACCTTTAATGCCGTGTGAACCTAAATTCGAACAGCCCGAGCACCAGCCGCATTGGTCCTCGGTCCAATAGTGGGCGGCTTTCGCCTTACTAAGGTACTCATGGATGGCGGCAGCGGACTAAACCTCATCTACGAGAAACCCTCCGAAAAATGGAAATAGACTGGAACCGCATTGAGCGAAGAAGCACAACCTCTAGAGGAATAATCCCTAGCCGGAAGCATGCTGCACAGAAAAATCACACCGACATAGTGTTATTTCGCGGACAATTACAGGTCCGAGGAGGTCACATTTCAAGTGGCCCTGTTCAGCAGCGGATATCACGCTTTATTAGGGCGAGAGGCATTCACAATTTTTCAAGCTATACCCCATTATGGGTATATGAAGCTTAAAATGCCCGGACCTAACGGAATTATCACTCTCGCTAGTGATCCAAACATAGCACTCCGCGCCGAAAACAAGACAGCCGCACTAGCCCTCGAGGCACTATCCGAAGCCCTAGCGGCCGAGGAACTCACTGCGATGCGGTCCACGGTGAACAGGGACGATGTGATACTTGATAAAAGATCCAAGACAATTAAACCCTGATGTAGACGCCGCACTACGAGAATTTCTACGAGAAAACTGGGACATTTTTGCCTGCCACCCTTCGGACATGTCAGGAATCCCATGTCGGCTAGCCGAGCACAGCCTAAATATCCTAAAAGGATTCAAGCCAGTCAAACAGGCTCTTCGGCGCTTTTCCGAACCCAAGAGACAGGCCATGGGAGAGGAGCTAGCCAAACTTCTGGAAGCCGGATTCATTAGAGATATAAAACATCTGGACTAGCTAGCAAATCTGGTGATGGTACCAAAGAAGGATAAATCTTGGCGCCTATGTGTTGATTTCAAAGACCATAATAAGGCTTTCCCAAAGGATCCCTTCCCCCTCCCTCGCATTGATCAAATTATCGACGCTACAGCAGGACACGACTCATTGTGCTTCCTCGACGCGTACTCCGGCTACCACCAAATCAAGATGGCGGAGCCAGACCAAGCTGCAACAGCATTCATCACTCCATACGGCCCATTCTGCTTCAACACAATGCCCTTCGGGCTCAAAAACGCCGGCGCAACATATCAACGCATGATTCAGACATGTCTGGCAAACCAGATCGGCAAAACAATGGAAGCATATGTAGATGACGTGGTCGTCAAATCCAAGCATGTCAAAACTCTAGTAGACGACTTGAGGCTCACATTCGACAATCTCCAAAAATATGACATTAAGCTCAATCCGGAAAAATGCGTCTTCGGCGTTCCAGCCGGAAAGCTCTTGGGCTTCATTGGGTCCGGTAGAGGAATTGAAGCGAACCCAGCCAAGATCCGAGCTCTGTCACAATTGGATATTCCAAAAGTCCTCAAGCAAATACAAAAATTGACTGGATGCGTAGCGGCTCTAAGCCGCTTTATTTCCGCTTGGGAGAAAAGGCGTTACCCTTTACCGCCTCCTCCGTGCACGAACACTTCGAGTGGGCGGATGCATACCACGGCGAACTCGAAGAAATAAAAGCCATATTGGCAACAAATCCGGTCCTGGCCGCACCCAACATGGGCGAACCAATGCTATTATATATCGCCGCAACACATCAAGTTGTTAGCGCGGTGCTCGTCGTCGAACGAGAAACGAACGGACACAGGTTCCCTCTTCAAAGACCGGTTTACTACGTGTCCACTGTCCTAACTCCATGCAAGTCCCCCCGGTACCCACATTATCAAAAGATAGCATACGCGGTGTTCATGGCATCCCGGAAGCTGCGACACTACTTTCAAGAGTGCTCGATAACGGTAGCCTCCGAAGTACCTCTTAATGATATTATAAACAACCACGACGCGACGGGTCGGATTGCTAAATGGTCCATAGAGCTCCTTCCGTTCGACATAACCTATAAGCCACGACGAGCTATTAAGTCGCAGGTTTTGGCCGACTTCGTGGCCGAATGGACCGAAGCCGAACTCCCTAAAGAGTACGGCGCATACTCCAATTGGATCATGCACTTTGACGGCTCCAAAATGTTGGCCGGCTTGGGGGCTGGCGTCATCCTGACGTCCCCAACCGGGGACACAGTCCAATACATCCTTCAGATAATGTATACGGACTCCAACAACGCAGCAGAATACGAGGCCCTTCTGCACGGCCTCCGGATGGCAGTCTCCATGGGCATTAAACGCCTAGAGGTGCGCGATTGAACCTCGCGATATCTCAAATAAACGGAGACTTTGATGCCAAAGATCCGAAAATGGCAGCGCATCGCAATGCAGTCCAAAAATGTCAGACGGTTCAAGGGCTCGAATTTCATCATATAGCCCGGATAACAACCAGGCGGCAGACGTATTAGCACGCGCGTCGGCGCAAAACGCGATGCCGTCCCGCCCAACATCTTCCTGGAACGGCTGTTCAAGCCATCCGTACTATGGGAAGGGGAGTCCGGAAAGAACAATCCGGACCCAACCGCACTACCTGACACCGAACACTCTGACACAATTGGAGGCTCTGCCAACGAAATAACACCCTCTGCCCACGAAATAATGGCGGTCATCGCCCCGTGGACGGAACCATTCCTAGCCTACCTAACTAGGCAGGAACTCCCCGAAGACCAAAATGAGGCTCGCTGCATAGTACGGCGATCCAAAGCCTATAAAGTCCATGAGGGAGAGCTTTATAAGAAAAGCACAACCGGAGTCCTTCACAGGTGTATCTCCGAAGAGGAAGGGCAAAACCTCCTGGATGAAATTCATGCCGGACTGGGTGAGCACCACGCCGCAGCCCGGGCCCTTGTAGGCAAGGCCTTCCGTACAGGATTTTATTGGCCGACGGCCCGGGAGATCGCAGGATTTAGTCCAACGATCGTCGGTTGCCAGCTTTTTGCTAACCAAAGCCACATGCCACCCACCGCCTCAAAACTATACCCATTACCGGCGTTCATGGTGCAGGGGCTTGACATGGTTGGACCCCTTAAGGGAGGAACCCACAAGCAAAAATACCTATTGGTCATGGTGGATAAATTCACCAAATGGAAAGAGGCCAAGCTCATTAAAGCGGGCGAATCCGGGCCGGTGATAGACTTCATATCAGGGATAGTGCACCGTTACGGCGTCCTCCACAGTATCATCACTGATAACGGCACCAACTTCACGGCCGATGAGGTCTAACTATGGTGCAAAAACATGGGCATCAAGCTCGATTACGCCTCAGTCTATCACCCTCAAATCAACGGTCAAGTCGAAGCGAGCAAACGGTCTAATCATGGCGGCATTAAACCCGCACTAGTGCGGTCCCTCAAGGAATCTAACACGACTGGGTTGAGGAGCTCGACTCCGTACTCTGGGGGCTGCGGACCACGCCGAATCACACTACCGGATTCACACCATTTTTTATGGTGTACGGTGCAGAGGCAGTCTTGCCCTGCGACATAATACATGACTCACCTCGCGTGTGCATGTATGAAGAAAGAGAAGCCGAGATCGATTGGCAGGACAGTTTGGGCGCATTGGAGGAGGAGCGCGACGTGGCAAAAGCTCGTTCCGCATTTTATCAACAGCAGGCTCGAAGATATCAAAGCAGGGAAGTACGGGCCAAAGCTTATAACATTGGCGAACTAGTTCTACGCCTGCCGGACAAGAAAAAGGACAAACTCAAGCCCAAATGGGAAGGTCCCTTCATCATCGACCAGGTCCTGACCGGCGGAGCATACCGTCTGCGAAACGCATCGGATAACCGACTTGAGCCGAACCCATGGAACGCAGCCCGTCTACGAAGATTTCTCGCCTAAGCGCCGGACTCCAAGTTCGTCTCCTTCCTCCGTCCACATTTTCTATTTTGCTGTCTTTTATTTCTCCTTCCTCCTCCTTCTTCTTGAAGCCTTTAGACGCTTCGTTTGCGTTTTGTTCGCTTTATATTTGACGCGCTGTCCGCTCCATTATACCTGGGGCTTCTTTAATGAAACTTATTTATACGGGCTTCATGCCCAACACATGTGTCAAACTTCCGCATGTACCTTTTATTCACCATTATATGCATCGATATGACTTAAGTTTTGGCCAAGCTGGGTTGCCTGGCTCCTGTGCTTACCCCTACATTCCCATTGTTCGGCTAGGTGGTAAAGGGAGCACCTCCGCGATTGTTACCGTCGGGTCAGCCGGATGTGTACCTCAGACTGGGTGAAGCCGAAAGCTAGCGTTCTTAAGGGAATATTCGGTCGGTGAACTGAAAGATGATTTTTAACTATTTATCCATTTGCCCCCAGATGATTTTCTGCTTTCTTAGCAGTTTTGACATGCACTTTAGGGCATGCCTCCCAGCGAAAGGAACCCTTAACAGAACTATTCTCCCTGGAAGATGTTTCTTACTATCCATGTAATATAACATAACTAGTTGGGCACTTGTCTGATACAACAATAATGACCCCTACACCTTGTCTCCATGCATGCCCCGATTCTTAGATAACCACGAGGCTATTCGGACACACTCCGGACTATTGGGTCCCGAGGTCGAAGCGAAAAGGTCCGCTATGACAAACGGTCTACAATCCGGCTAGAAGACATTTTTCATGTCATATTCAATTACATAGTCAACTCGAGTCATTGTATTCCTCCTCAATGCCATCTAATAGGCTATCTAATTTACAATCTTGCTGGGAATACTTGGCGGCCAATTCTACTTGGCCGTACACTAAGCTTACAGGGATCTCCTTCCCATCAGCCCCACAGTCCGACCTCGCCATGTGGTTTGGGTCAACAACCGTGTACAGCGTCTTTACCATGGCCCAGCCTCCTGGCGCCTTGACGGCAGGCCGATATCTTCCAGAGCCGGCGCCGCCGTGCTCCTTGAAGCCGCTCTGCCAGCTCCCCAATGCCTTGGGCAGGAGATAGATAGCCACAAGGCTCGCTAACGCTTTCATCACCGCTGAACTCGTTCGTAGCCGTACGCAGTTCGGGAAGAAGATCACCAAGAACGGGCATCTCCTCCTCGGGGCGACACTGTGAGCAAACCTACATACATGTTTATGTTAGTCGCCTTCCTCGCCGAACTCTTACAGAGTTCGTTCAAGCACTTACTGAAAATGCCGCGACGAAACCGTCGATTCTCCTTCTGAGTCGGACAACCGGGCACGAACATCCTTTAGTTCCTCACCCGGTTGGGTGTTGGCATCTTGAGGTTATTTTTCTCTGCCGCACCCTCGTAAGCACGCTCTGCGCCGGCCTTCAACCGGCGCAAGAGCTGTTGCTTGTCCGGATCTAGACCGGCGCCATCTGCAATATTATTGTCAGATTTACACACACGCCGCACTTCACAAACTATTTATCTTTTGAAGCATATATTACGGAGGGGTCTGTGTGGCTCCCCAGAGGCGGCTAGTCGGCCTCAAGTTGGGCCTTGCATTCTTCAAGCTCTGAGACAGTCGGGTATTCTTTTTGTAAGATCCTGCATAACAAATGATCCTTAAATCAGTTATTCTAACTATTTTAAGTCTCGGGGCTCTTGGCATATATAATCATCAAATTTCCTCACCAGTATGTCCTTTACATACTGCTCAGTGGCTCGCTAGACCATCTTGAGCGGCACGGAGGTGCATCTCCAATTGAAGGCATTCAAGGCCTCTTGGGAGAAACATGCGTCCACGAAGAACTATCCGCAGCCTTTGTGATTCATGGCGCTCTCCACCTCGGAGTTGGTGGCGGACAATCTGTCGGCATCCTCTGCGGAGGAGCATCCGGCGACGCCTCGTGCTCGCCTCCGCTTCGGACCCGGCTTTGGAGCCTGGCTGGCGGAGGTTCGATTATAACCTCTCCGGACTCCGTCCGGCGAGCGCTTTTTCTGAAAAGAGCACCAGTGTTAATCGCCTTCGAGAATCAATCCGGGAATATGGTGACGCGCTATACCGTTGCGGCGGAGTTTCGATCCGGACCGCACTTCTTTTTAGCTCTGGGCCGCCTTGCCTTGTTGGCTAGCCGCTTGAGCTCGGCCTCCTGCCTCGAAGGCACCCCCTGCGAAACACCATCAAATACGTGGTGATTAGAAGGAAAGCACGGATGGGTCATGGTATCCGGACTTCGGTCAGGGTTACCTGGGAGGCCGGAAATAATCCGGGGTAGTCGGCCGTAATGGCAACCAAAGAATTGTCGATGCTAAGTTGGTGGAACACCCCGTCGATCAGCTCCACCTTTATATCCGGGTCCTCTTCGGAGGCCGGATCGAGGGACCGTTCCGGATCCTCGGGTTGTGGGAGCGGGCTGTGTATCTTCTCCATGGCCCGGTGCAGTTCCTGCGTAGAAACCATGAAATGAGATATTTAACCACGGGAACATGGATCGGACAGGCCACAAAGATATTTGCTTACCCAACTTCGAGGATTATTCGAAGAAAACCCGTTCAGTGGACTGACATGGAGAAAATCCTCCTCTTCCCCTTTGTACATGGCGGACAAGGTCTTCACCAGTTTGGTGAGCGATCCCGGCCCTTTGCGGCCATGGCAGGTGACATCGTCCTCCCCGTTGAAGTCCCACATGGGGTGGCCCCTATATTGGAGCGGCTGCACTCCCCTCATAATGCAGGTTGCCATGACTCCAATCATGGTCAACCCGGCATGAGCCAGTAATCTTATTCGGCTCATCAAGTAAAGGACGTCCCGGTCATTTTCCCCCTGGGGGCTCCGCGGGCGCCATCTTAGGCGCTTCTTCAGAGGAGCGTTGCTAAACTCCGGAAGGCCGATCCGAACAGGATCCGGCAGCGGGACGTCCTCCATGTAAAACATTCCGAGGGCCAGTCCTCGGACGCCTTCTTTGGGGTTCCGGATAAGTATCCGGTCCCGGCGATGCACCATAGTTCGGCTCCGCCCACTTGATATATTGACCCTTCGTGAGAACGAGGCACAAGGCAGAACAATCTCTTCCACGAAGCGAAATGGGCCTCAACGCCCAGAAACAACTCGCAAAGGGCCACAAAGCCCGCTATATGCAAGATGGAGGCAGGCGTAAGGTTGTGCAGCTGGAGGCCGTAGAACTCCAGAAGCCCCGGAGAAACGGATGGATTGGAAATCCGAGTCCTCTCATTAGGTAAGAGACGAAGCATAGCCGCTCTCCCTTAGAGGGATCGGGGACGCTCTCCGCCTGCTTCCCGCCCTTATAAGTGGCGAGTCCGGAACGCACCGGAACCATGAAGGCCGGGGGAAGGAATCCCTTGGTTTGGAGCATCACCAATTATTTGTGCGGGATGAGCATCTCCCCAATCTCCGGGCTGAGGGCTGGGGCGAGAGGAGGAGCCGCGTCGATATCCATGATGGAATGGGTTTTTGTCAAAGGCGCTCGATGAAGGCTCATGAAGGGAGGATGGTGTGATCCGGATCTGGATCCCCGTCTCTTTTATAGACGGCTCATTTGCACGACAAGGGGGGTAAATGTAAAGATACCCTGACTTTTCACATTCGTTCGACACGTGGAAGATGGCCATTATTGGGCATGGAAGCCGAGAAGCGCGATATTCACAAGAAAGCCAGACACTATTCAACACAGGATTCAGAGGAGGAACCCGCCTTGCAATGCCGAAGACAATCAACATGCCGGACTTGTCATCATTGAAGCCTGGTTCGGGGGCTACTGAGGGAGTCCTGGACTAGGGGGTGTCCGGATAGCCGAACTATCATCTTTGGCCGGACTCCTAGACTATGAAGATACAAGATTGACTATGGAGATACAAGATTGAAGACTTAGTCCCGTGTCCGGATGGGACTTTCCTTGGCGTGGAAGGCAAGCTTGGCGATACGGATATGTAGATTTCCTACCATTGTAACTGATTCTGTGTAACCCTAACCCTATTCGGTGTCTATATAAACCGAAGGGTTTTAGTCCGTAGGACGTACAACAATCATACCATAGGCTAGCTTCTAGGGTTTAGCCTCTCTGATCTCATGGTAGATCTACTCTTGTACTACCCATATCATCAATATTATTCAAGCAGGAGTAGGGTATTACCTCCATCGAGAGGGCCCGAACCTGGGTAAAAACATCGTGTCCCTTGTCTCCTGTTACCATCCGCCTAGACGCACAGTTCGGGACCCCCTACCCAAGATCCGCCGGTTTTGACACCGACACCACCTGTTTAGTTTCTATATCATATATGGGAATTATGCAGTCTCATGTCTTTTAGCCAGCCATAATATATGTGAAATGTGCAATGCCATCCTGTTTAACCAGGCATCATATATTTGAATGATATCTTGCCCATCCTTTTCTTCATTACATTTCCATTTGTCGACAATGTTTGTACATTAAACTACTCTTCCCGTGAATCAGCCATTTGGGTGGGAGATGGAAAAATCTGGAGTGAAAACAAGGCCTTGAGAGAGCGGTGCTACTGTCAAAGCAGATCTCTTGTTGGGTCCCGATAGCTCCTCGTAGATGGATTCGAGAGAGATGACCAATCATATTCCCCACCGAGGTGTATGCTCTAACTTGGCACGGTTATATCTGCTCATATCATGCATACGGTGTCTTGCATTGCATAGTTTAGACATCATATACACAATATTCAACACCATGTTCTTAGTTCGGACATCATATCGAATGCCCTCTGCTTAGCATATAAATCACATATGTGAATTAAATGATGCGATCCTGATTACTTAGATAACATGTAGATGAATTATGTCATGCGATCCTGTTTAGTTATTCATCATATCTTTGAATTATGTTATGCTATGCTATCAAGTTTAGATAGACATCATATATGTGAAATTATGTCATGCTATCCATTTTAGTTAAACAATATACATGTCAACTATTTCATGCCCTCTTTTTTCCACACTATCTATTGCTTATGTCTCTCATACAATGTCTGTACATTCAAATATGTTTCCTGTTTATCAGCCATTTGAATTGGAGCGGGTGATGCCAGTATCTAGCGAAATAAAAACACGGTCTTCAAATAAAACAGTGCTACCTCTTGGTGGAGATAACACCCCGGTTGTACATGCACAAGAACCAGCCCTACCACACATAACCCAAACTCTCGCAGATTGTACCCCTACAGCGATGGACAGAGAACTAGCTTCACCCAATCTAACCCCAACCCCGGCCGATAGTAACCCAGTTCCTGTTGACACAGCACCATCTCCACCACAGAGCTCCCAAACAAGAGCAGTTAGTAAGGCAGCTCCAGTGCCCAAAGGGCTAGTACTATCACGGCGAACCCCAACTCCACCAGTTAGTGTGCCTATTCCTGTGGAGGAAGCACAACCAGCCAGTCGTAGTTTAGCATCTATCGCATTTGATGTTGTTAAATCGTATGTGCATATCTTCCCATCTTGGAAATATTATCTCAAGATGAAGGAAAATGCCGATTCAGGTGTGTTTGTCCAGAGTTATGTGTAAGTAATGTTATTGATGGCAATTACTTTGCTTCGTCCCATACATCCTACCTCCATGATGGTTATGATACAACAATTTTTCCCATTTTTCTCTATAGAGAAGGACCGATTTGGAAACTCAGGATGAGGTAACCTGTGCTAATACCTCTGCTATCTTCATGTAGCGAACCGACCTCAGACGGTCAAGCCTCTGTGTATCCGTGCCATCCCTGGATCAGTATGCTAGCACACACAGTACATCAATGTATATATCAAAGTGCAATCACATGTATAAATAACGTAAAACTGATATATACCTCATAAGTCACAGCGAAACAAATAGTCGGTGTGGAGTCCCATCAACGCCATCGGCAAAGTTGAGTGTAGACCGTAACCTGCACTGCACTCTTACTCGTCGAGGAAATATCTGCAACATGATACGTTGCAGCCGTGTAGGTCGATTACATTGAATGTACCGCAAGATCACAATAAGAGAAAACAGATGATAAACTATACTATATGCAGTATGGCTTTGTGGCTCTGTATCTGAGTTTTGTTTGCGTAAAAGCTGGTTTTATTTTCCCTACATCAAAGGAATAAATGAAGTATGTACTATGGAGTTTTCTATCATGCCATGGTTCCGCCAACCGATGTCTCATAGCCCAAAATCATCATAAGTTGCCCACAATTAAGTTATCAATCCGGTGTTGAGAGTTCCGAGATAGATCCAAGACCAGAGGCTCAAATTGTCCGTAACCGGGGACACGGCTAATCGATTAGGTTTTAACCCTCTGCAGAGGTTTGTACACTTTACCCGCAAGATTCGATCCCTCTCTTTACGTTCTCGCACTTCACGGTGTTTGAGAACAAGACGACCGAAACATGGTCTTCCGAGGAGTTCCCCTGACCACTGTCCGGTGCTCATCCAATCCTACCGTAGTTCTACATCTGCTAGCACCGTCCCAGCCAGAGTCACCACTAAGGTCAACCAAGCCAGAGCCCATAGTGACTTGCGGTTGCACAGGTAAGCTTCCGGGCATGAAGTATTCTTCCGTCTCTTTGAGTCTGGGTGAAGCTTTCCACAAGATGTCATGGCGCTTCTCCATGCATCCCGCCAACCACGGTTTCTCCAGGTGCCCGTCGACAATCCTTCACCCAAGAGTGTGTATTGAATTCTTGTCTCGAGTCTTGAAGTCTTGAGAACTTGAAGATGCAGATCCTTGCAGATTCCATCATGGAGTTGTCGTCATTGGCGTAGATCCTCCATTCTCACACCACTCCGAGCACTCATACCAACCCCGTCTACTATAGCGTAGCATTAAAATAAATAACGTCCGGGCTTGGTAACAGGTGATGGGTTCCTACCTCATGCATACTACTCAACTACAAGGATTCAATATCACTCTTCGGAGGGATTGTTGCGAAGATGACACTAGATGCAATAAAACACATAGGTATGAAAAACATGGTCAAAGTGAACTTGCCGGGTAAGTTGATGAAGATAACAACACTCTCGAATAATGACTTGGTAGAACTATTCGTCACTTCGTTGAAAATCTATATAATCAAACATAGCATTCATATAAGCAAACATCCTAGCAAACAATTTTAACACTCATAATAAAACCAACAAATAAAAATGCAAATCAAGGGACACCAAATAAAAACAAAGGAAAACTACACAACAAAACTACTAAAGAAAACTCTAAGACATAACACAAAAATAGTTTTGTCCTAAGTAAAATTTAACATCAAAGGAAATACCAACATAATAAATAACCTGAAAAGAAAAATATAAAACAACTAATTTTAACAGAAAGTATTTTCATAAACTTTTAATAGCAAAAGAAACAAATAAAAAGCTTTTACGAAACACTAACTATGACCTAAACAAGTTTTCATACAAAACTAAGAAAAACAAAATTTTAAAATAAAACAAAATTTTCTTTTGTTGACTAACAGAAACACAACTAAATTTTTCAAGAGTGACAAAAAGAAATAATTTGAAACTAATAAAACAATAAAGAAAAGACTACCTATAACTAAAATAGTACTGTTTTGCTAAAAACCTAATATAAAAATAAAGTAAAAATAAAGAAGTATATGCTACTGGATAGACAAAACCATAATAAAACAGTAGCAAAAAGAATCAATCAAAATACTTTGTAAAACTCAAAATATGACCAAATTAGTGATTTGAACAAATTTCATCAAATTCAAATCTAAACTATTCAAATTTGAAACCTAAGTACACAAACAGAAACTTAAGCAAATTTGTGACACAATGCAAAAAGAATCAACTCAAACGGAGTTACGGAACTTAAGTTATGAACAAAAGAAGTTTGAATATGAATCTGAACAAATTTCGAAATTTTAAACTTTCAAAAACATGTTTGAGTTGAATTACTGGATAGAGGAGATCGTAACGAAGAAGTGGGCGTTGGTTTCATCTAGTTTGGATGAACGAGTAAAAAGTTATGGCTATTTGAAAAATCAGGGCCAAGCTGTTTTACAAAAGAAAAAATAGCTATGGCTAAGGTCTAATGTATAAATCGTGACGACAATCTAATCTATTGTATTAATCTAAAAGTAATAAACTACGGAAGTATAAGTAGAAAAAAAAAAAAAGAAAAACAAAGTAAGATACCTTTATAAAGCAGAAAAAGACAACTTTGGAGAGAAGAAAATTTCCAGAAGTCGCGCCGGAGAGGAGAAAAAAATATTTTTCTTAGTCAAACCAAAATATTGATTTAACCCGAATCAGATGATTTTTGGAGGCTCTATGGGTCTATATTTATAGGTTGAAAAGAGGCTTAGGGGTAAAAGCTAGGCAATGTGGGACTAAACGTAGATGAAAATATACGAAACAGAGAGAAGGTGCGCCATGGGCCCAAAGGCCTTCGGCCTGCGCGCGCTGTGATTTTTTTTAGCAATAGAAAAGAAAAAGAAAAACTATGGGAAAAAAAAAGAAAAAAATGGGGAAGGAATATGGCCCGCTGGGCCTGGCCCATTTAGGAGGAGGGAAAAAGAAAAAAAAACAAAGGAGCGCCCATGCTACTATGTTGCGCGCGTGGGCGACTGTTAGTCCTAAGCGCACGTGCAGTTTTTTTTTTGAAACAGAAAAGGAAATCTGAATAAATAAAACCAAAATAGAATTTTATATAGGCATATTATATATCAAAATTTTCAGAAAATATTTCCTACAGCATGAACATTTTACTAACATCAAATAAAGTACACACAATTTTGAATAAATCAAAAGTGCTACTGCCCTACTAAAATCCAATAAAAATCATTTTAAAATACCAAAATGACTCCAAATTTATTTATCTCCAATTTTCTGATGTAGCGAATCATGTTACCCTATTTTCCATGTATTTTATTTTGGAGAAAAATAATTTGAATAAAATCCAAATAACTCCAAATTGAAAAATAATTCCAAAAGGACTTCGAATTTGATCCTTTGAAACCCCCAACTCATATTTCATATGTTTTGAAGAAGTCATTTTATCCTCGCTCGTGAAAATCACTGAGTTGCATGAAGTTTATGAATTAGAAAATATTTCCAAATGAAATTCAAATATTTTCAACACCACTTTTTCATTTAAATGGAAGAAGTCATGTTATCCTCTCTCCAGGGTTTTGTGATGAAAAAATATTTGAATTCATGGAGATCAGAATGCAAAAATGAAAGTTTGGGAAAGTCCTTTTATTCCCTCTCATTTAACTTTCAAAAAGTTTCAAATTTCACTCAATCAATCACACAACAATTCAAACAAACAAACAAATCTATCTATTGATTATAACATTCCAAAATTTAGAATTTTGGGATGTTACAAATCTACCACCCTTAAAATGAATCTCGTCCTCGAGATTAGGAGAGGCTAGAAAGAAATAGGTTAGGGTTTGGGGTCTTCTCAAAAATCCATCGATCGTCTCCGGGGTCTCGGATGCTACCACCCTTAGAAGCATGGTTACGGTTCCATCAAAACTCATATACTCCATCCTTATTCTTGACGTGTCGGTCTTCTCGAGATATTAAGGATAATTCCTTCTCTGGGCTCTTCCGTAGTGGCATAAACTTTTCCTCAATTCTTTTGTCCTTTCATCTTGGTAAGGTTATTCCGAGACTGGTCTTCATAGTCGACGGTCCGGCGCCAATTCTAAACAAATATCGGTATCTCATGGTGGTCAACGATTTATGGTTTCCCAGAAAACGGGTGCAGGTTGAACCTCACCGTATAACCTACGGTTGGCAACAACTGCCGTGTACAAGGGAAAAATACCTATACCTTTCTAAGGTTTAAACAAGGTTTTGATCATCGTCTCTCTACTATAGGTAAGTCACTCAGATTTTACCATCCCATATAGCAAAGCGAATAATAAGAGTAAGTCGGTATGGTGATCAATCCATCCCGCACCCAAATCATTACCTTGTACATGGTTTAGCGAATCTCGCATTCTAACACTCGGTCATCCTCACAAGCATTGCAGAATTTCTCTTGTCGACGAACCAAGTTCGGAAAATCCATTGATTCTCAGAGGCCAAACAAACATCTATCGTTCCTTAACAACTC
This sequence comes from Aegilops longissima, assembly GCA_021605205.1. NCBI lineage: Eukaryota > Viridiplantae > Streptophyta > Magnoliopsida > Poales > Poaceae > Aegilops > Aegilops longissima. Next base: position 15,458 of record JAHIAM010005483.1, on the reverse strand, counting down.
TCGGGTTTTATGTAAACTCCTATAGAATCGTGGGTTGATCAAATCATAGTCTATTCCCAAAATTTCTTTCTCCAAAGGGTACTTGATCCTTATTAATTCTTGGGCCTGTGGGTTATGGCCCACTTCAACACTAGTGCAGATTTAACTCATCCTTGGGGTAACTCTCTTGTTCCATATTACACATCCTTTAAATCCAAAGAGTACTGCTTCTTCATACCATCATATCAAAAGCAAAAATCAATTTTTTCCTTGAACTACAAATCGTGGAATATATATTTTCTTATCCATTAGTCTAGTCTTCTTCACGGGTACTACCACCCTAAAAATGAAATTCACAAATCCATCCATAGACCATATTTCTCATATCCTCGAAAATGGTCAAAATCTTTGTTCACAGAGTAACAACTCCTACAATTAAACATATGAAAACATGTCACCTTAACTTTATTGATTTCATGAATCCATTACAAACTCGAGCACCCATTACATAACTCAACTTATCGTACTCATAAAAATGAAATTGCTTTCTATTACTCTTGTTTCCAATATCAAAATTCCAACTACTCAACTCCAGCTTTCATCTTGTTGGGACATTTAGTAGCATAATGTCCTGCTTCCTTGCAAAAAAAACAAAGACTTCCGACATGTCTCGGGCTTCTTTGTGATTATGTAGGCTCCTTGGATTCTTGGCTTCTTTTACGGACATTTACTAGCGTAATGACCTAAATCCTTGCACTGTAACAAGTGATATGACTCAGGTCCTTCTCTGCGAAAATTGTGTTGTTCTAGGGTTGCCTTCTTTTTCTCTTCCTGGATTTCTCTGTAATGATTAGAGCTTCTATTTCCCGAGGGTCAAACTTCACTTCTGCTGTCGGGAAATCTCTGAAATATTCTTCTCTTTCCTTGGTACAATCTTGGAAAAATGTCCTTCTTCTCCACATGAATAGCAAGCGTTGGAGTAAAATTTGTTGAGGCCTTCTCCATCGGGGTCTTCAACACATTCCTTCATCACGTGTTCTTTCATAACTTCTCGGAGGGCTTCTTTCATTCCTTCTTCCTGCTCCTGAATAGTTTGTTGCACCATGGGGTAAATGTGACACCGAGTCGGGTAGTGGGTGGTTCCTTCACACAAGAAACAAGTCACCCGACTAGTTGGGCATTCCTCACCGGGTGTTTCTCCTCACAATGAGGGCATCCATCCTTGTGTCCCTCCTGGTGTGTCCTATTTCTCCGCAAATCTTGCAGGCACAAGGTTTATTTCTTGGTGTATCATGGTGCTTCCGGGTAAGACGAGATCTTGTCGAGTCTTCTTGAATTCTTCCCAAGTCTTTGCTCCATTCCATCCTGTATAGCTTGATGCATCTGCCACCATGTTGCAGCACTTCCTTCAAAGTCTTGAAGAGCGTCGATACTTCATTCTTCCTTGAAACCAAATTGCTCCAAGTGATTCTCCATGTTCGAATCCATAGCTCGCCTCCTACCGAGTCTTGATCCAGAGAATATCAGTCAACTTCATTCATCATCTATGGGGTCCAAAAGTTTTGGGATGAGATATGAGAGAGGTGGGGAGGGATACACACAATACAAACGATAGTTTTTGAAGAAGCAAGTTTTACTTTGTGGCTGTCGGAAAACATCAAACAAATGACAGCTCACAAATCGTCGCATCTAACGTAGGTGTATAACAGGGTTTGGTCTCTAAAGGTCAAATAATTTTTCAGGAACTTCAAATTCTTCAAGTCTTCGGAGTCTTCAATTGTTGCAGCTGCAATTCTTCCAACGCATGGTGAAATCCTCTTTACTCTGAAATGGCCATCAGTTGTTCGGTATCTTTAATTCTTGGAGCGACTTCAGTTGATTTTCCGTGTGGTCAAAAGGGAAAGGTGTATATTCTAACTATTTGAGGTGAGAGTGTCTATTTGATAAAATCAGAAAAGATGAGGAGTAAGAGTCTTTTTGAAAATAAATTTTTTGAGATATCCTGTCCAAGGGGCTTTCCGATTTCTAGGGTCACGTCCTATAGTCAACATGTGCTCGATACCATATCAGAGCGACCCGACCTCGAGACGGTCAAGCCTCGTGTATCTGTGCCATCCTCGGATCAAGATCTTTGCACACACAAGACATCAATGTATATATCAAAGTGCAATCACATGTATAAATAACGTAAACTGATATATACCTCATAAGTCACAATGAAACAAATAGTCGGTGTGGAGTCCCATCAACGCCATCGGCAGAGTTAAGTGTAGACCGTAACCTGCACTGTACTCTTACTGTCGAGGAAATATCTGCAACATGATACGTTGCAGCCGTGTAGGTCAAGACATTGAATGTACCGCAAGATCACAATAAGAGAAAACAGATGATAAACTATACTATATGCGGTATGGCTTTGTGGCTCAGATCGAGTTTAGTTTATGTAAAAGCTGGTTTTATTTTCCCTACATCAAAGGAATGAATGAAGTATGTACTATGGAGTTTTCTATCATGCCATGGTTCCGCCAACCGATGTCTCATAGCCCAAAATCATCATAAGTTGCCCACAATTAAGTTATCAATCCGGTGTTGAGAGTTCCGAGATAGATCCAAGACCAGAGGCTCAAATTGTCCGTAACCGGGGTCACGGCTAATCGATTAGGTTTTAACCCTCTGCAGAGGTTTGTACACTTTACCCGCAAGATTCGATCCCTCTCTTTACGTTCTCGCACTTCACGGTGTTTGAGAACAAGACGATCAAACATGGTCTTCCGAGGAGTTCCCCGACCACCGTCCGGTGCTCATCCAATCCTACCGTAGTTCTACATCTGCTAGCACCGCCCCACCAGAGTCACCACTAAGGTCAACCAAGCGAGCCCATAGTGACTTGCGGTTGCAGTAAGCTTCCGGGTATGAAGTATTCTTCCGTCTCTTTGAGTCCAGGTGAAGCTTTCCACAAGATGTCATGGCGCTTCTCCATGCATCCCGCCAACCACTGGTTTCTCCAGGTGCCGTCGACCGTCCTTCACCCAAGAGTGTGTATTGAATTCTTGTCTCGAGTCTTGAAGTCTTGAGGCCTTGAAGATGCAGATCCTTGCAGATTCCATCATGGAGTTGTCGTCATTGACGAGATCCTCCATTCTCACACCACTCCGAGCACTCATACCAACCCCGTCTACTATAGCGTAGCATTAAAATAAATAACGTCCGGGCTTGGTAACAGGTGATGGGTTCCTACCTCATGCATACTACTCAACTACAAGGATTCAATATCACTCTTTGGAGGGATTGTTGCGAAGATGACACTAGATGCAATAAAACACATAGGTATGAAAAACATGGTCAAAGTGAACTTGCTCGTAAGTTGATGAAGATAACAACACTCTCGAATAATGACTTGGTAGAACTATTCGTCACTCCGTTGAAAATCTATATAGTCAAACATAGCATTCATATAAGCAAACATCCTAGCAAACAATTTTAACACTCATAATAAAACCAACAAATAAAAATGCAAATCAAGGGACACCAAATAAAAACAAAGGAAAACTACACAACAAAACTACTAAAGAAAACTCTAAGACATAACACAAAAATAGTTTTGTCCTAAGTAAAATTTAACATCAAAGGAAATACCAACATAATAAATAATCTGAAAAGAAAAATATAAAACAACTAATTTTAACAGAAAGTATTTTTCATAAACTTTTAATAGCAAAAAGAAACAAATAAAAAGCTTTTATGAAACACTAACTATGACCTAAACAAGTTTTCATACAAAACTAAGAAAACAAAATTTTAAAATAAAACAAAATTTTCTTTTGTTGACTAACAGAAACAAAACTAAATTTTTCAAGAGTGACAAAAAGAAATAATTTGAAACTAATAAAAACAATAAAGAAAAGACTACCTATAACTAAAACAGTACTGTTTTGCTAAAACCTAATATAAAAATAAAGTAAAAATAAAGAAGTATATGCTATTGGATAGACAAAACCATAATAAAACAGTAGCAAAAAGAATCAATCAAAATACTTTGTAAAACTCAAAATATGACCAAATTAGTGATTTGAACAAATTTCATCAAATTCAAATCTAAACTATTCAAATTTGAAACCTAAGTACACAAACAGAAACTTAAGCAAATTTGTGACACAATGCAAAAGAATCAACTCAAACGGAGTTACGGAACTTAAGTTATGAACAAAAGAAGTTTGAATATGAATCTGAACAAATTTCGAAATTTTAAACTTTCAAAAACATGTTTGAGTTGAATTACTGGATAGAGGAGATCGTAACGAAGAAGTGGGCGTTGGTTTCATCTAGTTTGGATGAACGAGTAAAAAGTTATGGCTATTTGAAAAATCGGGCCAAGCTGTTTTACAAAAGAAAAAATAGCTATGGCTAAGGTCTAATGTATAAATCGTGAGCGACAATCTAATCTATTGTATTAATCTAAAAGTAATAAACTACGGAAGTATAAGTAGAAAAAAAAAGAAAAGAAAAACAAAGTAAGATACCTTTATAAGGCAGAGAAAAGACAACTTCGGAGAGAGAAGAAAATTTCCAGAAGTCGCGGGAGAGGAGAAAAATATTTTTCTTAGTCAAACCAAAATATTGATTTAACCCGAATCAGATGATTTTTGGAGGCTCTATGGGTCTATATTTATAGGTGGAAAAGAGGCTTAGGGGTCAAAAGCTAGGCAATGTGGGACTAAACGTAGATGAAAATATACGAAACAGAGAGAAGGTGCGCCATGGGCCAAAAGGCCTTCGGCCGGCCGCGCGCTGTGATTTTTTTAGCAATAGAAAAGAAAAGAAAAACTATGGGAAAAAAAGAAAAAAAAATGGGGAAGGAATATGGCCCGCTGGGCCTGGCCCATTAGGAGGAGGAAAAAGAAAAAAAAAACCAAAGGAGCGCCCATGCTACTATGTTGCGCGCGTGGGCAACTGTTAGTCCTAAGCGCACATGCAGTTTTTTTGAAACAGAAAAGGAAATCTGAATAAATAAAACCAAAATAGAATTTTATATAGGCATATTATATATCAAAATTTTCAGAAAAATATTTCCTACAGCATGAACATTTTACTAACATCAAATAAAGTACACACAATTTTGAATAAATTAAAGAGTGCTACTGCCCTACTAAAATCCAATAAAAATCATTTTAAAATACCAAAATGACTCCAAATTTATTTATCTCCAATTTTCTGATGTAGCGAATCATGTTACCCTATTTTCCATGTATTTTATTTTTGGAGAAAAATAATTTGAATAAAATCCAAATAACTCCAAATTGAAAAATAATTCCAAAAGGACTTCGAATTTGATCCTTTGAAACCCCCAACTCATATTTCATATGTTTTGAAGAAGTCATTTTATCCTCGCTCGTGAAAATCACTGAGTTGCATGAAGTTTATGAATTAGAAAATATTTCCAAATGAAATTCAAATATTTTCAACACCCTTTTCATTTAAATGGAAGAAGTCATGTTATCCTCTCTCGTGGTTTTGTGATGAAAAATATTTGAATTCACGGAGATCGAAAGCAAAATGAAAGTTTGGGAAAGTTCTTTTATTCCTCTCATTTAACTTTCAAAAGTTTCAAATTTCACTCAATCAATCACACAACAATTCAAACAAACAAACAAATCTATCTATTGATTATAACATTCCAAAATTTAGAATTTTGGGATGTTACAAATCTACCACCCTTAAAATGAATCTCGTCCTCGAGATTCGGAGAGGCTAGAAAGAAATAGGTTAGGGTTTGGGGTCTTCTCAAAATCCATCGATCGTCTCCGGGTCTCGGATGCTACCACCCTTAGAAGCATGGTTACGGTTCCATCAAAACTCATATACTCCATCCTTATTACTGACAGTGTCGGTCTTCTCAGATATTAAGGATAATTCCTTCTCTGGGCTCTTCCGGTAGTGGCATAAACTTTTCCTCAATTCTTTTGTCCTTTCATCTTGGTAAGGTTATTCCGAGACTGGGTCTTCATAGCTGACCGGTCTGGCGCCAATTCTAAACAAATATCGGTATCTCATGGTGGTCAACGATTTATGGTTTCCCTAGAAAAACGGGCCTAGGTTGAACCTCACCGTATAACCTACGGTTGGCAACAACTGTTGTGTACAAGGAAAACATACCTATACCTTTCTAAGGTTTAAACAAGGTTTTGATCGTCGTCTCTCTACTATAGGTAAGTCACTCAGATTTTACCATCCCATACAAAGAAAGCGAATAATAAGAGTAAGTCGGTATGGTGATCAATCCATCCCGCACCCAAATCATTACCTTGTACATGGTTTAGCGAATCTCGCATTCTAACACTCGGTCATCCTCACAAGCATTGCAGAATTTCTCTTGTCGACGAACCAAGTTCGAAAATCCATTGATTCTCAGGCCAAACAAACATCTATCGTTCCTTAACAACTCTCGTGTTTTATGTAAACTCCTATAGAATCGTGGGTTGATCAAATCATAGTCTATTCCCAAAATTTCTTTCTCCAAAGGGTACTTGATCCTTATTAATTCTTGGGCCTGTGGGTTATGGCCCACTTCAACACTAGTGCAGCTTTAACTCATCCTTGGGGTAACTCTCTTGTTCCATATTACACATCCTTTAAATCCAAGAGTACTGCTTTTCTTCATACCATCATATCAAAAGCAAAACTCCAATTTTTTTCCTTGAACTACAGTCCGTGGAATATATATTTTCTTATCCATTAGTCTAGTCTTCTTCACAGGTACTACCACCCTAAAATGAAATTCACAAATCCATCCATAGACCATATTTCTCATATCCTCGAAAATGGTCAAAATCTTTGTTCACAGAGTAACAACTCCTACAATTAAACATATGAAAACATGTCACCTTAACTTTATTGATTTCATGAATCCATTACAAACTTTGAGCACCCATTACATAACTCAACTTATCGTACTCATAAAAATGAAATTGCTTTCTATTACTCTTGTTTCCAATATCAAAATTCCAACTGCTCAACTCCACTTTCATCTTGTTGGGACATTTAGTAGCATAATGTCCTGCTTCCTTGCAATGAAAACAAAAGACTTCCGACATGTCTCGGGCTTCTTTGTGATTATGTAGGCTCCTTGGATTCTTGGCTTCCTTTCGGACATTTACTAGCGTAATGACCTAAATCCTTGCACTGTAACAAGTGATATGACTCAGGTCCTTCTCTGCGAAAATTGTGTTGTTCGGGGTTGCCTTCTTTTCTCTTCTGGATTTCTCTGTAATGATCGAGCTTCTATTTCCGAGGGTCAAACTTCACTTCTGCTGTCGGAAATCTCTGAAATATTCTTCTCTTTCCTTGGTACAATCATTGGGAAAATGTCCTTCTTCTCCACATGAATAGCAAGCGTTGGAGTAAAATCTGTTGAGGCCTTCTCCATCGGGTATTCAACACATTCCTTCATCACAGGTTCTTTCATAACTTCTGAGGGCTTCTTTCATTCCTTCTTCCTGCTCCTGAATAGTTTGTTGCACCATGGGGTAAATGTGACACCGAGTCGGGTAGTGGGTGGTTCCTTCACACAAGAAACAAGTCACCCGACTAGTTGGGCATTCCTCACTGGTGTTTCTCCTCACAATGAGGGCATCCATCCTTGTGTTCCTCTGGTGTGTCCTATTTCTCCATAAATCTTGCAGCACAAGGTTTATTTCTTGGTGTATCATGGTGCTTCCGGGTAAGACGAGATCTTGTCGAGTCTTCTTGATTTCTTCCCAAGTCTTTGCTCCATTCCATCCTGTATAGCTTGATGCATCTGCCACCATGTTGCAGCACTTCCTTCAAAGTCTTGAAGAGCGTCGATACTTCATTCTTCCTTGAAACCAAATTGCTCCAAGTGATTCTCCATGTTCAATCCATAGCTCGCCTCCATACTGAGTCTTTGGTCCAGAGAATATCAGTCCAACTTCATTCATCATCTATGGGGTCCAAAAGTTTTGGGATGAGATATGAGAGAGGTGGGGAGGATACACACAATACAAACGATAGTTTTGAAGAAGCAAGTTTTACTTTGTGGCTGTCGGAAAACATCAAACAAATGACAGCTCACAAATCGTCAGATCTAACGTAGGTGTATAACAGGTTTGGTCTCTAAAGGTCAAATAATTTTCAGAACTTCAAATTCTTCAAGTCTTGAGTCTTCAATTGTTGCAGCTGTAATTCTTCCAACGCATGGTGAAATCCTCTTTACTCTGAAATGGCCATCGGTTGTCCCATATCTTTAATTCTTGGAGCGACTTGATTGATTTTCCGTGTAGTCAAAAGGAAAGGTGTATATTCTAACTATTTGAGGTGAGAGTGTCTATTTGATAAAATCGAAAAGATGAGGAGTAAGAGTCTTTTGAAAATAAAGTTTTGAGATATCCTGTCCAAGGGCTTTCCGATTTCTAGGGTCACGTCCTACATCAACATGTGCTCGATACCATATCAGAAGCGACCCGACCTCGAGACGGTCAAGCCTCGTATATCTGTGCCATCCTCGGATCAAGTATCTTTGCACACACAGACATCAATGTATATATCAAAGTGCAATCACATGTATAAATAACGTAAACTGATATATACCTCATAAGTCACAATGAAACAAATAGTCGGTGTGGAGTCCCATCAACGCCATCGGCGGGTTGAGTGTAGACCGTAACCACATACCATACTCTTACTCGTCGAGGAAATATCGCAACATGATACGTTGCAGCCGTGTAGGTCGATATATTGAATGTACCGCAAGATCACAATAAGAGAAAACAGATGATAAACTATACTATATGCGGTATGGCTTTGTGGCTCAGATATCGAGTTTTGTTTGCGTAAAAGCTGGTTTTATTTTCCCTACATCAAAGGAATAAATGAAGTATGTACTATGGAGTTTTCTATCATGCCATGGTTCCGCCAACCGATGTCTCATAGCCCAAAATCATCATAAGTTGCCCACAATTAAGTTATCAATCCGGTGTTGAGAGTTCCAGATAGATCCAAGACCGAGGCTCAAATTGTCCGTAAATCGGGTCACGGCTAATCGATTAGGTTTTAACCCTCTGCAGAGGTTTGTACACTTTACCCGCAAGATTCGATCCTCTCTTTACGTTCTCGCACTTCACGGTGTTTGAGAACAAGACGATCAAACATGGTCTTCCGAGGAGTTCCCGACCACCGTCCGGTGCTCATCCAATCCTACCGTAGTTCTACATCCGCTAGCACCGTCCCAGCCGAGTCACCCCTAAGGTCAACCAAGCGAGCCTATAGTGACTTGCGGTTGCATGTAAGCTTCCGGCATGAAGTATTCTTCCGTCTCTTTGAGTCTGGGTGAAGCTTTCCACAAGATGTCATGGCGCTTCTCCATGCATCCCGCCAACCACTGGTTTCTCCAGGTGCCCGTCGACCGCCTTCACCCAATGAGTGTGTATTGAATTCTTGTCTCGAGTCTTGAAGTCTTGAGGCCTTGAAGATCTGATCCTTGCAGATTCCATCATGGAGTTGTCGTCATTGACGTAGATCCTCCATTCTCACACCACTCCGAGCACTCATACCAACCCGTTTACTATAGCGTAGCATTAAAATAAATAACGTCCGGGCTTGGTAACAGGGTGATGGGTTCCTACCTCATGCATACTACTCAACTACAAGGATTCAATATCACTATTGGAGGGATTGTTGCGAAGATGACACTAGATGCAATAAAACACATAGGTATGAAAAACATGGTAAAAGTGAACTTGCACGTAAGTTGATGAAGATAACAACACTCTCGAATAATGACTTGGTAGAACTATTCACACTCCGTTGAAAATCTATATAGTCAAACATAGCATTCATATAAGCAAACATCCTAGCAAACAATTTTAACACTCATAATAAAACCAACAAATAAAAATGCAAATCAAGGGACACCAAATAAAAACAAAGGAAAACTACACAACAAAACTACTAAAGAAAACTCTAAGACATAACACAAAAATAGTTTTGTCCTAAGTAAAATTTAACATCAAAGGAAATACCAACATAATAAATAATCTGAAAAGAAAAATACAAAACAACTAATTTTAACAGAAAGTATTTTTCATAAACTTTAATAGCAAAAAGAAACAAATAAAAAGCTTTTATGAAACACTAACTATGACCTAAACAAGTTTTCATACAAAACTAAGAAAAACAAAATTTTAAAATAAAAACAAAATTTTCATTTGTTGACTAACAGAAACAAAACTAAATTTTTCAAGAGTGACAAAAGAAATAATTTGAAACTAATAAAAACAATAAAGAAAAGACTACCTATAACTAAAACAGTACTGTTTTGCTAAAACCTAATTTAAAAATAAAGCAAAAATAAAGAAGTATATGCTACTGGATAGACAAAACCATAATAAAACAGTAGCAAAAAGAATCAATCAAAAATACTTTGTAAAACTCAAAATATGACCAAATTAGTGATTTGAACAAATTTCATCAAATTCAAATCTAAACTATTCAAATTTGAAACCTAAGTACAGAAACAGAAACTGAAGCAAATTTGTGACACAATGCAAAAAGAATCAACTCAAACGGAGTTATGGAACTTAAGTTATGAACAAAAGAAGTTTGAATATGAATCTGAACAAATTTCGAAATTTTAAACTTTCAAAAACATGTTTGAGTTGAATTACTGGATAGAGGAGATCGTAACGAAGAAGTGGGCGTTGGTTTCATCTAGTTTGGATGAACGAGTAAAAAGTTATGGCTATTTGAAAAATCAGGGCCAAGCTGTTTTACAAAAGAAAAAATAGCTATGGCTAAGGTCTAATGTATAAATCGTGAGACGACAATCTAATCTATTGTATTAATCTAAAAGTAATAAACTACGGAAGTATAAGTAGAAAAAAAGAAAAGAAAAACAAAGTAAGATACCTTTATAAAAGCGGAGAAAAGACAACTTGGAGAGAGAAGAAAATTTCCGAAGTCGCATGGAGAGAGAAAAAATATTTTTCTTAGTCAAACCAAAATATTGATTTAACCCGAATCAGATGATTTTTGGAGGCTCTATGGGTCTATATTTATAGGTTGAAAAGAGGCTTAGGGGTCAAAAGCTAGGCAATGTGGGACTAAACGTAGATGAAAATATACGAAACAGAGAGAAGGTGCGCCATGGGCCCAAAAGGCCTTCGGCCGGCTGCGCGCGCTGTGATTTTTTTTTAGCAATAGAAAAGAAAAAGAAAAACTATGGGAAAAAAAAGAAAAAAAATGGGGAAGGAATATGGCCCGCTGGGCCTGGCCCATTTAGGAGGAGGGAAAAAGAAAAAAAAACCAAAGGAGCGCCCATGCTACTATGTTGCGCGCGTGGGCGACTGTTAGTCCTAAGCGCACGTGCAGTTTTTTTTGTTGAAACAGAAAAGGAAATCTGAATAAATAAAACCAAAATAGAATTTTATATAGGCATATTATATATCAAAATTTTCAGAAAAATATTTCCTACAGCATGAACATTTTACTAACATCAAATAAAGTACACACAATTTTGAATAAATCAAAGAGTGCTACTGCCCTACTAAAATCCAATAAAAATCATTTTAAAAATACCAAAATGACTCCAAATTTATTTATCTCCAATTTTCTGATGTAGCGAATCATGTTACCCTATTTTCCATGTATTTTATTTTTGGAGAAAAATAATTTGAATAAAATCCAAATAACTCCAAATTGAAAATAATTCCAAAAGGACTTGAATTTGATCCTTTGAAACCCCAACTCATATTTCATATGTTTTGAAGAAGTCATTTTATCCTCGCTCGTGAAAATCACTGAGTTGCATGAAGTTTATGAATTAGAAAATATTTCCAAATGAAATTCAAATATTTTCAACACCCCTTTTTCATTTAAATGGAAGAAGTCATGTTATCCTCTCTCCGGGTTTTGTGATGAAAAATATTTGAATTCACGGAGATCGAAAGCAAAATGAAAGTTTGGGAAAGTCCTTTTATTCCTCTCATTTAACTTTCAAAAGTTTCAAATTTCACTCAATCAATCACACAACAATTCAAACAAACAAACAAATCTATCTATTGATTATAACATTCCAAAATTTAGAATTTTGGGATGTTACAAATCTACCACCTTAAAATGAATCTCGCCCTCGAGATTCGGAGAGGCTAGAAAGAAATAGGTTAGGTTTGGGGTCTTCTCAAAATCCATCGATCGTCTCCGGGTCTCGGATGCTACCACCCTTAGAAGCATGGTTACGGTTCCATCAAAACTCATATACTCCATCCTTATTATCGACAAAGGTCGGTCTTCTCAGATATTAAGGATAATTCCTTCTCTGGCTCTTCCGGTAGTGGCATAAACTTTTCCTCAATTCTTTTGTCCTTTCATCTTGGTAAGGTTATTCCGAGACCGGTCTTCATAGTGACCGGTCTGGCGCCAATTCTAAACAAATATCGGTATCTCATGGTGGTCAACGATTTATGGTTTCCCCTGCAGAAAACGGGTCTGGGTTGAACCTCACCGTATAACCTACGGTTGGCAACAACTGCCGTGTACAAGGAAAAAATACCTATACCTTTCTAAGGTTTAAACAAGGTTTTGATCGTCGCTCTCTACTATAGGTAAGTCACTCAGATTTTACCATCCCATATAGCAAAGCGAATAATAAGAGTAAGTCGGTATGGTGATCAATCCATCCCGCACCCAAATCATTACCTTGTACATGGTTTAGCGAATCTCGCATTCTAACACTCGGTCATCCTCACAAGCATTGCAGAATTTCTCTTGTCGACGAACCAAGTTCGAAAATCCATTGATTCAGAGGCCAAACAAACATCTATCGTTCCTTTACAACTCTCGGGTTTTATGTAAACTCCTATAGAATCGTGGGTTGATCAAATCGTAGTCTATTCCCAAAATTTCTTTCTCCATGGGTACTTGATCCTTATTAATTCTTGGGTCTGTGGGTTATGGCCCACTTCAACACTAGTGCAGCTTTAACTCATCCTTGGGGTAACTCTCTTGTTCCATATTACACATCCTTTAAATCCAAAGAGTACTGCTTTCTTCATACCATCATATCAAAAGCAAAACTCAATTTTTTTTCCTTCAACTACAGTCCGTGGAATATATATTTTCTTATCCATTAGTCTAGTCTTCTTCACAGGTACTACCACCCTAAAATGAAATTCACAAATCCATCCATAGACCATATTTCTCATATCCTCGAAAATGGTCAAAATCTTTGTTCACAGAGTAACAACTCGTACAATTAAACATATGAAAACATGTCACCTTAACTTTATTGATTTCATGAATCCATTACAAACTCGAGCACCCATTACATAACTCAACTTATCGTACTCATAAAATGAAATTGCTTTCTATTACTCTTGTTTCCAATATCAAAATTCCAACTACTCAACTCCAGCTTTCATCTTGTTGGGACATTTAGTAGCATAATGTCCTGCTTCCTTGCAGCGAAAACAAAAGACTTCCGACATGTCTCGGGCTTCTTTGTGATTATGTAGGCTCCTTGGATTCTTGGCTTCTTTTCGGACATTTACTAGCGTAATGACCTAAATCCTTGCACCAGTAACAAGTGATATGACTCAGGTCCTTCTCTGCGAAAATTGTGTTGTTCGGGGTTGCCTTCTTTTCTCTTCCCGGATTTCTCAGTAATGATCGAGCTTCTATTTCCGAGGGTCAAACTTCACTTCTGCTGCCGGAAATCTCTGAAATATTCTTCTCTTTCCTTGGTACAATCTGGAAAAATGTCCTTCTTCTCCACATGAATAGCAAGCGTTGGAGTAAAATCTGTTGAGGCCTTCTCCATCGTGGTCTTCAACACATTCCTTCATCACAGTTTCTTTCATAACTTCTCGGAGGGCTTCTTTCATTCCTTCTTCCTGCTCCTGAATAGTTTGTTGCACCATGGGGTAAATGTGACACTGAGTCGGGTAGTGGGTGGTTCCTTCACACAAGAAACAAGTCACCTGACTAGTTGGGCATTCCTCAGCTGGGTGTTTCTCCTCACAATGAGGGCATCCATCCTTGTGTTCCTCCTCGGTGTGTCCTATTTCTCCGCAAATCTTGCAGGCACAAGGTTTATTTCTTGGTGTATCATGGTGCTTCCGGGTAAGATGAGATATTGTCAGAGTCTGCTTGAATTCTTCCCAAGTCTTTGCTCCATTCCATCCCTGTATAGCTTGATGCATCTTCCACCATGTTGCAGCATTTCCTTCAAAGTCTTCAAGAGCGTCGATACTTCATTCTTCCTTGAAACCAAATTGCTCCAAGTGATTCTCCATGTTCAATCCATAGCTCTGCCTCCACTGAGTCTTGATCCAGAGAATATCAGTCCAACTTCATTCATCATCTATGGGGTCCAAAAGTTTTGGGATGAGATATGAGAGAGGTGGGGAGGATACACACAATACAAACGATAGTTTTGAAGAAGCAAGTTTTACTTTGTGGCTGTCGGAAAACATCAAACAAATGACAACTCACAAATCGTCGCATCTAACGAGGGTGTATAACAGGTTTGGTCTCTAAAGGTCAAATAATTTTTCAGAACTTCAAATTCTTCAAGTCTTCGGAGTCTTCAATTGTTGCAGCTGCAATTCTTCCAACGCATGGTGAAATCCTCTTTACTCTGAAATGACCATCAGTTGTCCGTATCTTTAATTCTTGGAGCGACTTGATTGATTTTCCGTGTGGTCAAAAGGAAAGGTGTATATTCTAACTATTTGAGGTGAGAGTGTCTATTTGATAAAATCAGAAAAGATGAGGAGTAAGAGTCTTTTGAAAATAAAGTTTTGAGATATCCTGTCCAAGGGCTTTCCGATTTCTAGGGTCACGTCCTCATACCAACATGTGCTCGATACCATATCAGAAGCGACCCGACCTCGACGGTCAAGCCTCGTGTATCTGTGCCATCCTCGGATCAAGATCTTTGCACACACAAGACATCAATGTATATATCAAAGTGCAATCACATGTATAAATAACGTAAAACTGATATATACCTCATAAGTCACAGTGAAACAAATAGTCGGTGTGGAGTCCCATCAACACCATCGGCAAGTTGAGTGTAGACCGTAACCTGCACTGTACTCTTACTGTCGAGAAATATCTGCAACATGATACGTTGCAGCCGTGTAGGTCAAGACATTGAATGTACCGACAAGATCACAATAAGAGAAAACAGATGATAAACTATACTATATGCGGTATGGCTTTGTGGCTCAGATCGAGTTTTGTTTATGTAAAAGCTGGTTTTATTTTCCCTACATCAAAGGAACAAATGAAGTATGTACTATGGAGTTTTCTATCATGCCATGGTTCCGCCAACCGATGTCTCATAGCCCAAAACCATCATAAGTTGCCCACAATTAAGTTATCAATCCGGTGTTGAGAGTTCCGAGATAGATCCAAGACCAGAGGCTCAAATTGTCCGTAATCGGGACACGGCTAATCGATTAGGT
>JAHIAM010005482.1:0-24058 GCA_021605205.1 Aegilops longissima | reverse complement strand
ATGATGCAACAGCTGTGGAAGGACAAAGGTCATGTATCAACACTCGTGTGGTCTCCATTTACTTATATGTTGTATCCAGACATTTTGGTACGGCCAAATACACCAGGGCTTATGTTCTCCGTGATTATGGTGTGATAAAGTCCAACACTTTCACAAGTGCGCACCCCGAACTTATAGCATTATATGAATCGGCTCAATCATGTCTTGGGTCAATAGTTGGGTTTGCCTGCCCCATGTTTGGCACCTTATGTTCCGCTCTATCGGCTAAGGTAGACTGGAGAACCATCTGCGACATGCCTTGCTGAGCCGGGTTAACGCCTCGGAGAAAGCTAAACTGACTGGTCATGATAAGGCGAGACTGGTCGCTGTTCGAGAGGTCCTTTCGGTCCTTAAAGACCCACGCCGCTCGAATAAGTTCCGATAATGTCCGACGAAGGCGTGGATAGCGCCTCAATTCGTCCTCCGAATACTAGGGGCTTCACCAAATTTAAAATTATAGAATTCTATGGCTAAGGAGAGTGTTCAAGCACTATAAGTCCGATTGCCTTGTTCGCTGTGTTGAGCGCCTCAGATGGACCCAAAATGGGAACAAGAGTGCTCAAGTTTATCCCTAACACCCCAAAGACTGTGGGCATGGGGGCTGAAGCCAATTAACTTGCCATCTCTCGATTTAATAAACGGCCGCATGTAAGGTAATATTTTAAATTAACAAGCGCTGCTTAGCGATATGAACAAAGTTTTCAGCGCATGTGATAACACATTGCGAATTTACTCAATAATTACATCCTCGCACTCATCCGCAATCTTAAGGCACCCTTCAGACAGTCTTATAGTACATTTCGGCGACGATATTCCTTGCCCGCTGGTGGCGCTGCTGATTAGCCCGCATCCAGCTTGCCCTAATGCACTTTTGCGCTGGCAAGGGCCCGACGAGCACCTTTCAATACAAAGCGAGCGCTTTGATAACCTCCACCTGGGGCACGATTCACCAACCGTCGACGAGGCTGAAGTAGCTCCCTGCATGGCTCTCCAGCCACACCGACTACGAGGGTCCTTCATGGCCTGCTCGGCCACTTTGTGGAGCTCGACCAGCTGCCACTGGTCGCTAGGGGCACTGGATGGCCGGCCTCAAAGATACCGAGACCGTAAGACCTTCTCCGCTGAGCTCCTCCTCGCCTCAGAGAATGCGGCGCAGACGACACGCAGGCAGATCTGCAAACGCCTCGAGAGCTCCGACCTCGTAAGTAACACGAATTTACATTCACATGCTTGCTTTGCATGAAAAATGCTTTACCCGCCGCTATCTTCCTCATCAACTCAATCTCCCAAGGGACTTATGGGCATCGGCCTTGGCAGTTTTACACTTTCGAGAGCCGAGGCAAGCCTCGACTCGAAGTTTTGAGTCACGCCCAAACTCTCATGCTTTTCCATGAGAGCCCGAGCTCTTGCTGAACCACCGCCACCCGCCTCTCGCTTTCTCGCCTCGCCTGCCTGCCTGTGGCTGCATTATGCTCGTCATGACACAGCCTCCTTCGTGGTCGCCACTCGCTCGTGGGCCCCGCAGCATCTATGTTATCCTTGTTATTTTTTGTTGCAACCTAAATCCTTTTCTCGAAGGTACAAGTTCAAAGTGGTGTTACTCACCTTCTTTATCCCGAGCTGCTTCTCGGCGCGGCCGAGCTCTTGCTCGACCGCCGAGCCTCGCTTAAAGCACCGACCTCCGCAACAAGGCGGGCAGAGGCAGCAAGAGCTGCAGCCTGCAACCCATATTGACATAATTTTTAGCAACCTCACAGATATCTTTTTTTTTTCAGATCCTCATCCGCTTTTCTTACCAACACCGAACCGAGCATCGTGGGCTACTGTCTATGCGGTATTACATTGCATATTTTAACTTCTACCTCAAAGCTCGATAGAAGGCTATCAGAAGTTTTGGTCACCCCGCCTAGCAAGCTGCACTTTCGAATCACCGCACTCATAATAGTGCGTGTTCTTCCTCGATGGAAGCACTCAGACGCCTTCAACAAATTGCCCGGCGCCCGGTTGACGGAAGC
Source organism: Aegilops longissima (assembly GCA_021605205.1). Taxonomy (NCBI): domain Eukaryota; kingdom Viridiplantae; phylum Streptophyta; class Magnoliopsida; order Poales; family Poaceae; genus Aegilops; species Aegilops longissima. The sequence continues at coordinate 22,004 of JAHIAM010005482.1, read as the reverse complement.
CGCCGGCCACACGGTCTTGCCCTTCATTCGGGGGCTGCCGACCCCTAACCACCGCTGGGTTCTCGATATGGAGTCCGCCAAGAAGTCCGGAGGACGCCTTGTGGCGCCCGAGCCTCCCGATGGGTCCCTTCTAGGATCCCACCTCGCATCCTCGATGTCGCGAGGGGAGGAGGCGGTCGGATGGAGTCTACATCCGACGGAGCCAACGACCCGCCGATGAAGCGGGAGATCATCACCGCCGGACTACAAAAGATGCGCATCGAATGACACCATGTGACGCAGAAAAGAAATTATAAATCATTCAGAACCGGATACTTACAATCTCGCCGAGGCCTGGCCCTTGAAGGCTATTCTTCCTCGCCAACGCTTGATGTTGGCGAGCTGTCCGGGAATAGTCCTTCCTCTGACCCTTCGCCTCCCCTGCTGGGGAAGCTTCTCTTCCTCTCTCCTCCTCCTCGAGAGAGTCCTTTCTCCTCCTCATTTTCGGGAGGAGTCCGCCTGTTGAGCCGCCGGACACCTGAAAACGGGCACTTTTGAGCACCCGTGGCCTCCTTCTTGGCCTTCTTCTTCGCACCACATGCGGTGCCGAACAAGCAGCCCCGCTTAGACGGGCGCTTCATCGGATTTTCTCGGCATAGGAGCCGGGCAGATAACTCCGCCCGCCTTCCTCATCCAATCCTATCAAAGGAAAAGGGAAATTAAAACCCGATAGAGTCAAACTATGAAAAGCAAGTGTCCCGTGAAGGGGTAGAATCACTTACCTCGTTGGCTTGGCCATGAGCGAACCGCGATCTTCGTCATGGATGCGGGGTTTCGCGCCTTTGAACAGCACCTCCAGCACCTTCAGACGTCAGGTCAAGAGCCCGCCAACGCCTCGGTGCTGTTCCGGATTGAACTCCCACATATTGAATGCCCGCCTTGGCATGGGAGAATCCGCGACGAGCATGACTTGGACCACGTTAACCAGCCCGAGCTTCTTCACTAGCTTCGGATACAGCTTGGAGTCCCGCTGCCTTCGAACTACCCCACAGCAAGCCCTTCTTTCCAGAGGTGAGCTGCGGGGATACCAGATCTGAACTGGGGCCGCCGCCCATGTAGGGTCACGCTGCTCGGTGATATAGAACCACCCCGATTGCCACCCCTTCCACGAAGGCCCCTTCAACTAAAGGACATTGGGCATCTTGCCCAACATGGCGCTCAAGACTCCGCTTGAGTGCCCTTCACTACCTTCGCTTGACATTGAAGGTCTTGAGCCACAAGTCAAGTGGGGCTGGATGCAGGAAGGTTCTCGCATACCATTTATAAACGCCGAGATGTTGAGGATGAAGTTCGCGCCAGATCATGGAAATCCAGGCCGAGTAGAACATGAGACCCTGACAAAGGGGTGAAGTGGAAAGCCCAGTCCATGGAGGAAGTGGGAAGGAAAACGACCTCTCATGGGGCCTGGGTGGGATGAGCTGCCCTCGTCAGTAGCCGATAAGCGCGATGTCGCCGGAGAGGTATCCGGCCACTAGCAGCTTGGCGATGTGCTCCTCCTTACGGTGGAGGCCAACCATTTACCTCCCGCCCGGACATGGTTGGAGAAGGTTGAGACGAGATGCGCGAACTTGGGCGCCGGAGCTCGAAAGCGCGGAGATGGATAAGCAAAGGAGGAAGAAGGCGCAGGAGAAGGTGAATCCTTATCCCTTATAAGGGCGGGCGGTCTACGCGCCCCCACCGCCCGGTAAAACTCGCTATCCCTCGAAGGCCACCATCAATGGCGCGTTGGGTTACCCACGTCCGTATTGATGAGAATCCCGGATTAAGGGAAACACGATCGCGCTCGACAAGACGTGTTAAGGAAACCGCCGCTAAATGCGCCGAGGTGGTAGAATAAAAACGATTTAAATAATGGCTTGGTAGTGGTGTGACGCCATGCCGCAAAACGCCAAAGCAGATTGAACTTGTGTATATATTATTCTCTACGGTGGAATGTGGAATTTATTTTGCGAGCCGACACTATCCCGGTGTTCACAATCTTCTATCATTCGAGGAGGAACCCGCCTTGCAATGCCAAGCAATATACGCACGGACTTATCGCCATTGAAGCCTGGTTCAGGCTACCGAGGAGTCCTAGATTAGGGGTGTCCGATAGCCGACTACCATCATCACCGAACTATCATTGGCCGGACTATCATCATCATCGGACTCCAAGACTATGAAGATACAAGATTGAAGGCTTCTCCCGTGTCCGGATGGGACTTTCCTTGGCGTGAAGGCAAGCTTACGATACGGATATGTAGATCTCCTACCATTGTAACCGACTCTATGTAACCCTAGCCCTCTCCTCCTGTCTATATAAACCGGATGGCTCTAGTCCGTAGGATGTAACATCAACAACCCTTACAATCATACCATGGGCTAGCTTCTAGGTTTAGCCTCCTTGATCTCGTGGTAGATCCACTCTTGTAAACATCCACAATATCAATATCAATCAAGCAGGACGAGGGTTTTACCTCCATCAAGAGGGCCCAACTGGGTAAAACATCGTGTCCTCGCCTCCCCGTTACCATCCGCCTAGACGCACGCTCGGACCCCTACCCGAGATCCGCCGTTTTGACACCGACAACCGCTAAGTCCTCCAACGCTTCATTGGCAGCGACTCGCATAAACCGATCCGCTTTCTTCAAAGATTTGGTACAGTGGATCGCTTTCTCCGAGGCGGCCGATAAACCGCTCGCCAAGGGTAATCCGCCTGCCAAACGCCGACATCGTAATACACTTCGTTTAGCCAGGAGGTGATAGCCGTAATCTTCTTCGGATTAGCTTCAATTCTCGCTGGACACCGTAAAACCCAATAACTTCGCCGAACACCAAAAACACATTTGGCCGTTGAGCATCATCTTGTAAACCCGCAGTTGTTAAAGGTTTCTTCAAGTCGCCAATCGCTGTTCTTCTTCCTTGACTTGACCACAATATCATCCACATAGGCGTACATTACGGGCCGATCTGCTTATGCGTGCAATTATGTACACAGCGTTGATAAGTTGCTTAGGCGCTCTTGAGCCCAAAAGGCATAGACACATAGCGTAAGGCTCCAAAGGGAGTGATAAACGCCGCCTTTCTCCTCGGTCCTTAACTTCCATCTTGATCTCGATGATACCCAGAGTACGCATCCAAAAAGCTCAAACGCCACAACCCGTAGTGGCATCAATAATTTGGTCAATGCGGGAGGGCAAAGGATCTGGCCGGACAAGCCTTGCTAAGATCTCGTAATCCACACATTACGCGCCAAGTGCCGCTTTTTCTTAAGAACCAAAGACCGGATTAGCAAGCCACTCGATGGAAAACTTCAACGATAAAACCAGCCGCTAAGAGCCCCGCCGCCTCCTCCAATGGCCTTACGCTTTCTTCGTTAAACCGGGCGGAGAAACTGTTGGAAATATGCCCTAGAGGCAATAATAAATTAGTTATTATTATATTTCCTTGTTCATGATAATCGCTTATTATCCATGCTATAATTGTATTGATAGGAAACTCAAATACATGTGTGGATACATAGACAACACCATGTCCCTAGCAAGCCTCTATTAGCTAGCTCGTTGATCAATAGATGGTTACGGTTTCTCAACCATGGACATTGGATGTCATTGATAACGGATCACATCATTAGGAGAATGATGTGATGGACAAGACCCAATCCTAAGCCTAGCACAAAGATCGTAGTTCAGATGCTAAAGCTTTTCTAATGTCAAGTATCATTTCCTTAGACCATGAGATTGTGCAACTCCCTGATACCGTAGGAATGCTTTGGTGTACCAAACGCCACAACGAATCGGGTGACTATAAAGGTGCACTACATGTATCTCCGAAAGTGTCTGCTGGGTTGGCACGAATCGAGATCGATTTGTCACCCGTAAACGGAGAGGTATCTCTCGCCCACTCGGTAGGACATCATCATAATGTGCAATGTGACCAAGGGGTTGATCACGGATGATGTGTTACGGAACGAGTAAAGAGACTTGCCGGTAACGAGATTGAACAAGGTATCGGATACCGACGATCGAATCTCGCAAGTACAATACCGCTAGACAAAGGGAATTGTATACGGATCAATTGAGTCCTTGACATCGTGGTTCATCCGATGAGATCATCGTGGAACATGTGGGAGCCAACATGGGTATCCAGATCCCGCTGTTGGTTATTGACCGAGAACGCCTCGGTCATGTCTCAGATGGTTCCCGAACCCGTAGGGTCTACACACTTAAGGTTCAAGGACGCTTAGGGTTATAAAGGAAGTTTGTATGTGGTTACCGAATGTTGTTCGAGTCCCTGATGAGATCCCTGACGTCACGAGGAGTTCCTGAATGGTCCGGAGGTAAAGATTTATATATGGAAAGTTGTTGTTCGGGTTCCGGAAAAGTTTGGGTTTTTTCGGTATTGTACCGGAAGCTCTGTAAGGTTCCGGAGGATTCCTGAGGGGTCCGGAGGTCCGGAAATTGTTCCACCACGTCCAATACAGTAGCATGGGCTGTAGGGGCGCCTAGCCTTAATGGGCCAGGGGCACCAGCCCCCAAGGCCCATGCGCATGGGAGGGGGAACCCAAGGAGGAGGGCCTCCACTGACTTGGGAGGCACTCTCCCCCTTGGCCGCCTAAGTCCCATATAGGGCTGCCGCACCCCTTGGGTGGGAACCCTAGATGGGGGCGCAGCCACCTCCCTCTCCCCTATAAATACTTGAGCCCTGGGGGCTGCCCAACACACGAGAACCTCTCCCTCTTGGTGCAGCCCTGCCTCTCCTCCTCCTCCTCTCCCTTGGTGCTTGGCGAAGCCTCTGGGATTGCCATGCTCCTCCACCACCACCACGCCACTGCTGCTGCTGGATGGAGTCTTCTCAACCTCTCCTCTCCTTGCTGGATCAAGGCATGGGAGACGCCACCGGCTGTACATGTGTTGAACGCGGAGGTGCCGTCTGCTCGCACTAGGATCTCCGGTGATTTGGATCACGACGAGCACGACTCCTTCAACCCCTGCTCTCTTGAACGCTCCGCTTAGCGATCTACAAGGGTATGTAGATGCACTCTCCTTCCCTCGCTAGTTTCTCCATAGATAGATCTTGGTGACACGAGGAAACTTTTGAATTTCTGCCACGCTCCCAACAAAGGCATCATGAGCTAGGTCTATTGCGTAGATTCTTTGCACGAGTAGAACACAAAGTAGTTGTGGGCGTTGATGATGTTCAATATGCTTACCGTTACTAGTCCAATCTTGTTTCGACGGTATTGTGGGATGAAGCGCCCGGACCGACCTTACACGCATTTTACGTGAGATGTGTTCCACCGACCGACATGCACTTGGTGCATAAGGTGGCTAGCGGTGCCGCCTCCCACTTTAGTCGGAACGGATTCGGCGAAAAGGGTCCTTATGAAGGGTAAATAGCAATTGGCATATCACGCTGTGGTTTTATGAGGTAAGAAACGTTTGCTAGAAACCCATAGCAGCCATCAGAAACATGCAAACAACAATTAGAGGACGCCTAACTTGTTTTTGCAGGTATGCTATGTGATGTGATATGGCCAAGAAGAATGTGATGAATGATATGTGATGTATGAGATTGATCATGTTCTTGTAATAGGATTCACGACTTGCATGTCGATGAGTATGACAACCGCAGGAGCCATAGGAGTTGTCTTTATTTATTGTATGACCTGCGTGTCATTAAACAACGCCATGTAATTACTTTACTTTATTGCTAACCGTAGCCATAGTAGTAGAAGTAATAGTTGGCGAGACAACTTCATGAAGACACGATGATGGAGATCATGATGATGGAGATCATGGTGTCATGCCGGTGACGATGATGATCATGGAGCCCCAAGATGGAGATCAATGGAGCTATATGATATTGGCCATATCATGTCACTACTATATAATTGCATGTGATGTTTATTATGTTTATGCATCTTGTTTACTTAGAACGACGGTAGTAAATAAGATGATCCTTACAACAATTTCAAGAAGTGTTCTCCCTAACTGCACTGCTGCTAAAGTTCGTCGCTTCTAAGCACCACGTGATGATCGGTGTGATGGATTCTTACGCTCACATACAACGGTGTTGACGAGCCTAGCATGTACGCATATGGCCTCTAACACACGCAATACACTTAGGGTTAACTTGACGAGCCTAGCATGTATGCACATGGCCTCGAACACGAGACCGAAAGGTCGAGCATGAGTCGATAGTAGATACGATCAACATGAAGATGTTCACCGATGATGACTAGTCCGTCTCACGTGATGATCGGACACGCCTAGTTGACTCGGATCATGTAATCACTTAGATGACTAGAGGGATGTCTATCTCGAGTGGGAGTTCATAAGATGAACTTAATTATCCCAACATAGTCAAAAGACCTTTGCAAATTATGTCGTAAGCTCGCGCTTTAGTTCCACTGCTTAGATATGTTCCTAGAGAAAATGTAGTTGAAAGTTGTAAGTAGCGATTATGCGACAAGAGAAAGCTTATGTCCTTAATGCACCGCCAGGTGTGAACCCCAAACGCCATTTGTGGATGTTATAACATCGACATACACGCTTTGATAACTACGTGATAGTTCGCTTAAATGGTTTAGAGTAGAGGCACCAAAGACGCTTTTGAAACATCGCGGACATGTGAGATGTTTCGAGGGCTGAATTGGGATTTCAGTCTCGTGCTCACGCCAAGAGGTATAAGACCTCCGACGATTGTCTTAGCCTGCAAACTAAGGGAGAAAAGCTCAATCGTTGAGCTTGTGCTCGATTGTCCGAGTACAACAATCACTTGAATCGAGGGAGTTGATCTTCCGATGAGATAGTGATGTTTCTCCAAAGTCATTGCCACCAAGCTGCTAGAGCTTCGTGATGAACTATAACATATCAAGGATAGAGATGATGATCCTTGAGGTATTCGCGTTGTTTGACATCGCGAAAGTAAAAATCAAAAAGGAGCATCAATTGTTAATGGTTGGTGAAACCACTAGTTTCAAGAAGGGCAAGGGCAAGAAGGGACACTTCATGAAACGGCAAATCAGTCTGCTGCTCCAAAGGAAGAAACCCAAGGTTGAACCCAAACCCGAGACTAAGTGCTTCGCAATAAGGGGAACAACCATCGAGCAGAATTACCCTAGATACTTGGTAGATGAGAAGGTGGCAAGGTCGATAGAAGTATATTGATATACATTATGTTAATGTGTACTTTACTAGTACTCCTAGTAGCACCAGTGGTATTAAGATACCGTTCGGTTGCTAAGTGTTAGTAACTCAAATAAAAGAGCTACGAATAAACGGAGACTAGCTAAAGGTGAGTCGATTTATGTGTGTTGAAGTGTTTCCAAGTTTGATTTGATCAAACATCGCACGCCCTCTACCATCAAGATTAGTATTAAACCAGAATAATTGTCATTTGGTGTTTATGCTGAGCATAGACATGATTGGATTATGTCTATCGCAATACGGTTATTCATTTAAGGAGAATAATGGTTACTCTATTTATTTGAATAACACCTTCAATGGTCTTGCACCTAAAGGAATGGTTTATTGAATCTCGATCGTAGTGATACACATTTTCATGCCAAAAATATAAGATGGTAATGATAGTACCACTTACTTGTGGCAATCGCCATGCAAGTCATATTGGTATAAAACGCATGAAGAAGCTCCATGTTGATGGATCTTTGACTCACTCATTTTTGAAAGATTGAGACATGCTAACCATGTCTATTGGTGTATATGCATGAAGAAACTCCATGCAAATGGATCGCTTGGACTCACTTGATTTTAAATCACTTGAGATATGCAAATCATACCACATGGACAAGATGACCTAAAAGCCTCGTTTCAAAGAAGATGGAACAAGATAGCAACTTGTTGGAAGTAACACATTTTGATGTGTGCAGTCCAATGAGTGTTGAGGCATGCAAAGGAATATCGTTATGTTCTTACTTCACGGATGATTTGAGTAGATACTGAGTGTATTTACTTGATGAAACACAAGTCTGAATTATTGAATGGTTCAAGTAATTTCAGAGTGAAGTTAAAGATCATCGTGACAAGAGGATAAAATGTCTATGATATGATCATAGAGATGAATATCTGAGTTATGAGTTTGGTACACAATTGAGACATTGTGGAAATTGTTTCACAATTAATACCACTGAACACCATAGTGTGATGGTGTCCGAACATCATAGTTGCACCCTATTAGATATGGTGCGCACTATGATATCTCTTATCGAATTACCACTATCGCTCATGGGTTAGGCATTAGAGACAACCGACTCACTTTAATGGGGCACCACGTATTCGCTGAGACGACACCGCTTGGAGAAACCTAAGTTGTCGCTTTCTTAAAAGTTTGGGGCTGCGACGCTTATGTGGAAAAGTTTCAGTTGATAAGCTCGAACCCAAAGCGGACAAAATGCATCTTCATAGGACACCCAAAACAGTTGGGTATACCTCCTAATTTAGATCCGAAGCAATAGGGATTGTTTCTGAATCGGGTCCTTTCTCGAGGAAAAGTTCGCTCTAAAAGTTGAGTGGGAGGATGGTGGAGACTTGATGAGGTTATTGAACCGTCACTTCAACTAGTGTGTAGCAGGGCACGAAGTTGTTCCGTGGCACCTACACCAATTGAAGTAGAAGCTATGATAGTGATCATGAAGTTTCGGATCAAGTCACTAACGCACTCGAGGGTGACAAGGATGCGATTACTTCGAGTGGTACAAGAATCCTGTCTTGAAGGTCATGTTGCTAGACAACAATGAACCCACGAGCTATGGAGAAGCGGCGGTGGGCCCAAATTCGACAAATGGTTAGAAGCCATGAAACCGAGATAGGATCCGTGTATCGTAACAAAGCATGGATTTTGGTGGACTTGCTCGCTGATCGGCAAGCCATAGAGATAAATGGATCTTTAAGAAGAAGACGGACGTGACGGTAATGTCACCGCTTATGAAGCTCGACTTGTGGCGCAAGAGTTTTCACAAGTTCAAGGAGTTGACTACGATGAGATTTTCTCATCCGTAGCGATGCTTAAGTCCGCCGGAATCATGTTAGCATTAGCTGCATTTATGAAATCTGGCGATGGATGTCAAGACGAGTTTCTTACCAGCCACGTAAGGAAAGGTTGTATGTGATACAATCGTAAAAGTTTTGTCGATCCTAAGGATGCTAAAGGTATGCCAGCTCCAAATGATCCTTCTAAGGACCGGAGTAAGCATCTCGGAGTTGGAATATGCACTTTGATAGGATGATCAAAGATTTGGGGTTTATACAAAGTTTATGAGAAACTTGTATTTCCAAAGAAGTGAGTGGAGCACTATAGAATTTTGATGAGTATATGTTGTTGACATATTGTTGATCGTAAATGATGTAGAATTTCCGAAAGCATATAGGGTTATTTGAAAAGTGTTTTTCAATGGAAAACCTGGATTAGGCTACTTGAACAATGAAGCATCAAGATCTATAAGATAGATCAAAATGCTTAATAATACTTTCAAATGAGCACATACCTTGACATGATCTTGAAGGTGTTCAAGATGGATCACCAAAGAAGGAGTTCTTGCCTGAGATGTAAGGTATGAAGTTAAGACTTAAAGCTCGACCACGCAGAAAAGAGAGAAAGGACGAAGGTTGTCCCTATGCTTTAGACGAGGCTCTATAGTATGCTATGTCGTGTACCGCACCGGAGTGTGCTCATGAGTCACTATAGTACAAGAATGATCCAGAATGGATCATTGGACAATGTCAAAATTGTCCTTGGAGTAAATAAGGACATGTTTCGATTATGGAGGTGATAAAGAGTTCGCGAAAGGGTTACGCCGATGTAAGCTTTAACACCTATCCGAGTGACTCGAGTAGCAAACCGGATACGATAGTGGAGCAACCATTTGGAATAGCTTCAAGTGGAGCGGGAAGCAACATTTATAATATGACCTAGAAATTTGAAGCACACACGGATCTGAAAGGTTCGCACCGCTGACTAAAAACCCGCTGATCAAAACCTCTCTCACAAGCAAAACATGATCAAACCTTAGAACTCATTGAGTCTAAATCACATGATGATGTGAACTAGTTTACGACACTAGTAAACTCTTTGGGTGTTGGTCACATGGCGATGTGACCTATCGCTGTTAATCACATGACGATGTGAACTGGATTATTGACTTAGTGCAAGTGGGAGACTGTTGAAATATGCCCTAGAGGCAATAATAAATTAGTTATTATTATATTTTCCTTGTTCATGATAATCGCTTATTATCCATGCTATAATTGTATTGATAGGAAACTCAAATACATGTGTGGATACATAGACAACACCATGTCCCTAGCAAGCCTCTATTAGCTAGCTCGTTGATCAATAGATGGTTACGGTTTCCTAACCATGGACATTGGATGTCATTGATAACGGATCACATCATTAGGAGAATGATGTGATGGACAAGACCCAATCCTAAGCCTAGCACAAAGATCGTAGTTCATATGCTAAAGCTTTTCTAATGTCAAGTATCATTTCCTTAGACCATGAGATTGTGCAACTCCTGATACCGAGGAATGCTTTGGTGTACCAAACGTCACAACGAATCGGGTGACTATAAAGGTGCACTACAAGTATCTCCGAAAGTGTCTGCTGGTTGGCACTAATCGAGATCGATTTTGTCACTCCGTAAACGGAGAGGTATCTCTCGCCCACTCGGTAGGACATCATCATAATGTGCACAATGTGACCAAGGGGTTGATCACGGATGATGTGTTACGAACGAGTAAAGAGACTTGCCGTAACGAGATTGAACAAGGTATTGGGATACCGACGATTGAATCTCTGCAAGTACAATACCGCTAGACAAAGGGAATTGTATACGGATCAATTGAGTCCTTGACATCGTGGTTCATCCGATGAGATCATCGTGGAACATGTGGAGCCAACATGGGTATCCAGATCCCGCTGTTGGTTATTGACCGAGAACGCCTCGGTCATGTCTCAGATGGTTCCCGAACCCGTAGGGTCTACACACTTAAGGTTTGATGACGCTTAGGTTATAAAGGAAGTTTGTATGTGGTTACCGAATGTTGTTCGAGTCCCGAATGAGATCCCTGACATCACGAGGAGTTCCTAATGGTCCGCAGTAAAGATTTATATATGGAAAGTTGTTGTTCGGGTTCCGGAAAAGTTCGGTTTTTTCGTATTGTACCGAAGCTCTGTAAGGTTCCGGAGGATTCCTGAGGGGTCCGGAGGTCCGGAAATTGTTCCACCACGTCCAATACAGAGCATGGGCTGTAGGGGCGCCCTAGCCTTAATGGGCCAGGGGCACCATTCCCCCAAGGCCCATGCGCATGGGAGGGGGAAACCCTAGGTGAGGGCCTCCACTTGACTTGGGAGGCACCTCCCCCTGGCCGCCCCAAGTCCCATCTAGGGCTGCCGCACCCTTGGGTGGGAACCCCAGATGGGGCGCAGCCACCTCCCTCTCCCCTATAAATACTTGAGCCCCGGGCTGCCCAACACACGAGAACCTCTCCTCTGGTGCAGCCCCGCCTCCTCCTCCTCCTCTCCCTTGGTGCTTGGCGGCCCTGCAGATTGCCACGCCTCCACCACCACCACGCCATTGTGCTGCTGCTGGACGGAGTCTTCTCAACCTCTCCTCTCTCCTTGCTGGATCAAGGCATGGGAGACGCCACCGGCTGTACGTGTGTTGAACGCGAGGTGCCGCCCATTCGCACTAGGATCTCCGTGATTTGGATCACGACGAGCACGACTCCTTCAACCCCGTTTCTTGAACGCTCGCTTAGCGATCTACAAGGGTATGTAGATGCACTCTCCTTCCCTCGCTAGTTTCTCCATAGATAGATCTTGGTGACACGAGGAAAATTTTGAATTTCTGCCACGCTCCCCAACAAAACCGCTTCACCGGTTTGTACTTGGGATCAACATTAAGAGTGTGCTCACGAGTTCTCTCGATACACCGCATGTCGTAAGGCTTCCATGCAAAATGTCCCGATTCTCACGGATGAACTCGATGAGCGCTTTCCTATTTCGGATCCAAGTTGGCACCGATGTCGAATCGCTTGGACGAATCGCCAGCACGAAGTCAACAAGCTTAGTCTCCGCGCCGATTTGAATTTCAGGGCCGGATCATGCTCAGAAGTTGGCTTCTTCAACGGAGTCATGTCCACGGATCAACATTATCCTTATAATACTTCAGCTCCTCGTGGCACAAACCGACTCGCATAAGCCGCATCACCTTCCTCACATTCCAAAGCGATCTTGCGGCTCCCATGAACCGTTATTGTCCCTTGTGACCCGCATCTTGAGCTGCAAATAGATATAACAAGGTCGTACATGAACTTGGTGATAAGCCGCCGCCCAAACAGGGCGTGATATAGACTTTGGATTTTTACCACTTCAAACGCCAATGTTTCCGGTCCGAGTCATTTTCATCTCCAAAGGCCACTTCCGAGCTATTTTACCAACCGGATATGCTGACTTGCTGTGTACCACACCATGGAACACCGATTGGACGGTTTGAGATGTTTATCTCGTTAACCCCATACCACGGAAGGTCTCATAGTACAGATGTTGATGTTGTCGCTCCATCCATGAGCACCTTGGTGAACTTATAACCTCCCACCGAGGTGCCACCACTGTGGCTAGCTGACCCGCATTATCAACCCGGGAGGATGATCCTCTACTCCATACAATGGCCTGCTTCCCACCAGCGAGGTAATGAGGTACGGCCGGTTCAACAACTTTGATCGCCGCTCAAGCTTCCGTCCCGCTTGTCTAAGCCGGTGGTGAAGACGTGGTACGCCCACTATTCAACCGCTTCGGTGGCTCGATTGTTGGGGAACGAGTAATTTCAAAATTTTCCTACGATCACGCAAGATCATGGTGATGCATAGCAACGAGATGAGAGTGTTGTCACGCACTCAGAGACCAAAGAACGGAAGCGTTGACGCAACGAGAGGAAGTAGTCGATTTCTTCCCGATCCAACCGATCCAAGTACCGAACGACGGCACCTCCGAAGTTCTGCACACGCTCAGCTCGATGACGCCCCTCGAACTCCGATCCAGCCGAGTGTTGAGGGAGAGTTTCACAAGACGACGGCGCAGGACGATGATGATGTTCCACCGCCGCAGGTTTCGCTTAAGCTCCGCAACGGTATATTCGAGGTGTAGTTTGGTGGAAGGGGCACCGCACACGGCTAAGGAACGATCCGTAGATCAACTTGTGTGTCTATAGGGTGCCCCTGCCCCTGTGAGATATAAAGGAGCAAGGGAGGAGGAGGCCGCCCTATGTTTGAGCTGCCAGGGGAGTCCTACTCCCACCGAGTAGGATTCCCTTTCCTAGTCCAACTAGGAATCCTTCCATGTAGGGGAGGAAGGAGAAGGAAGTGGAGGAGTAGGAAAGGTGGCCGCCCCTTTCCCTAGTCCACCGGACTAGAGGGGGGGCGCAGCAGCCTTTTTCCTCTTCCCACTAAAGCCCATCAAGGCCCATTACTTCTCAGAACTACCCAGATCCAAAAATACCCAATCACTCGAACCTTCCGAACTCCGAATATAGTCGTCCAATATATCGATCTTTACGCCTCGACCATTTCGAGACTCTCGTCATGTCCCCGATCTCATCCGGACTCAACAACCTTCGTACATCAATATCATATAAACTCATAATAACTGCCATCGAAACGTTGCGCAAGGATTCTACGGTTCGAGAACTATGTAGACATGACCGAGACACCTCTCGTCAATAACCAATAGCGGACCTGGATGCCCATATTGGCTCCTACATATTCTACGAAGATCTTTATCGGTCGACCGCATAACAACATACGTTGTTCCTTTGTCATCGGATATGTTATTTGCCCGAGATTCGATCGCTTGTATCCAATACCTAGTTCAATCTCGCATCGCAAGTCTCTTTTCTCGCTCCGTAATACATCATCTCACAACTAACACATTTAGTTGCAATGCTTGCAAGGCTTATGTGATGTGCATTACCGAGAGGGCCCAGAGATACCTCTCCGACAATCGGAGTGACAAACCTAATCTCAAATATGCCAACCCAACATGTACCTTCTGAGACACCTGTAATGTACCTTTATAATCACCCAGCATGCCAGACGCTTGGTAGCACCCAAAGTGTTCCTCGGCAAACGGAGTTGCATAATCTCATAGTCATAGGAACATGTATAAGTCATGAAGAAAAGCACTAGCAACAAACTATACGATCAAAAGTGCTATGCTAATGGAATGGGTCATGTCAATCGATCATTCAACCAATGATGTGATCCCGTTAATCAAATAACAACTCCTTGTTCATGGTTAGGAAACATAACCATCTTTGATTAACGAGCTAGTCAAGTAGAGGCATACTAGTGACACTGTAGGTTTATGTATTCACACATGTATTATGTTTCCTTAATACAATTCTAGCATGAATAATAAACATTTATCATGATATAAGGAAATAAATAATAACTTTATTATTGCCTCTAGGGCATATTTCCTTCAGCCTCCCACTTGCACTAGAGTCAATAATCTAGTTCACATCGCCATGTGATTTAACATCAATAGTTCACATCTATATGTGGTTAACACCCATAGTTCACATCGACATGTGACCAACACCCAAAGGGTTTACTAGAGTCAAGAATCTAGTTCACATCGCTATGTGATTAACACCCAAAGAGTACTAAGGTGTGATCATGTTTTGCTTGTGAGATAATTTTAGTCAACGGTCTCGCTACATTCAGAGCCGTAAGTATTTTGCAAATTTCTATGTCACAATGCTCGCACGGAGCTACTCTAGCTAATTGCTCCCACTTTCTATATGTATCCAGATTGAGACTCGAGTCATCTAGATTAGTGTTAAACTTGCATCGACGTAACCTTTACGATTTAACCTTTTTCACTTCCATAATCGAGAAATATATCCTTATTCTACTAAGGATAATTTTGACCGCTGTCCATTGATCTACTCCTAGATCTCTATTGCACTCCCTTGCCAATCTTAGTGGTAGGGTATGCAATAGATCCGTACACAAGATGACATACTTTATAGAACCTATGGCTGATGCATAGGGAATGACTTTCATTCTCTTTCTATCTTCTCGCCGTGGTCGGGTTTTGAGTCTTACTCAATCTCACACCTTGTAACACAGTGCAAGAACTTTTCTTTGACTGCTCCATTTTGAACTACTTCAAAATCTTGACAAGGTATATATTTATTGAAAAAACTTATCAAGCCGCCTTGATCTATCTCTATAGATCTTGATGCTCAATATGTAAGCAGCTTCACCGAGGTCCGCCTTTGAAAAACTCCTTTCAAATACTCCTTTATGCTTTGCAGAATAATTCTACATCATTTCCGATCAACAATATGTCATTCACATATACTTATCGAAATGTTGTAGTGCTCCCACTCACTTTCTTGTAAATACAGGTCTTTCCAAAAGTCTCAGATAAAATCATATGCTTTGATCAACACATCAAAGCGTATATTCCAACTCCGAGATGCTTGCACCACCATTGATGGATCGCCGAGCTTGCACATTTTGTTAGCTCCTTTAGGATTGACAAAAACTTCGTTGCATCATATACAACTCTTCTTTAATAAATCCATTAAAGAACGTAGTTTTGACATCTATTTGTCGATTTCATAAAATGTGGCAATTGCTAACATGATTCGGATGACATAAGCATCGCTATAGTTGAGTAAATCTCATTGTAGTCAACACCTTGAACTTGTCAAAACCTTTCATGATAAGTCGAGCTTTGTAGATAGTAATACTACTATCAAGATCTCGCCTTCCTCTTGAAGATCCATTTATATAATATGGCTTGCCGATCATCGGGCAACTCCATCAAAGTCCATACTTTGTTCTCATATATGGATCCCATCTCGATTTCATGGTCTCAAACCATTTCGCTGAATCTGGCTCATCATCGCTTCCTCATAGTTCGTAGGTTTCATCATGGTCTAGTAACATGACTTCTAGAATAAGATTACCGCACCACTGTGCGGATCTTACTCGAAGACCCACGAGGTTTTAGTAGCAACTTGATCCAAGTTTCATGATCATCATCATTAACTTCCTCACTAATTGGTGTAGGAATCATCGAACTGATTCCTGTGATGAACTACTTTCCAATAAGGGAGAAGGTACAATTATCTCATCAAGTTCTACTTTCCTCCCACTCACTTCTTTCGAGAGAAACTCCTTCTCTAGAAAGGATCCATTTTAGCAACGAATGTTTTGCCTTTAGATCTGTGATAGAAGGTGTACCCAACAGCTTTTTTGGGTATTCTATGAAGACGCATTCGATTTGGGTTCGAGCTATCAGTGAAAACTTTTTCACATAAGCATCACAACTCCAAACTTTAAGAAACGACATACTAGGTTTATCGCTAAACCATATTTCACACGGTGTCATCTCAACGGATTTAGATGGTGCCCTATTAAACGTGAATGCAGCTGTTTCTAATGCATAACCCAAAACGATAGTGGTAAATCGGTAAGATACATCATAGATTGCACCATATCCAATAAAGAGCGGTTATGACGCTTCGACACACCATTACGTTATGGTGTTCCATGTGGCGTGAGCTGTGAAACTATTCCACATTGTTTTAATCAAGGCCAAACTCAGAACTCAAATATTTTTCCTCCACGATCATATCGAGAAACTTTTATTTTCTTGTTACGATGATTCTTCACTTCACTCTGAAATTCTTTGAACTTTTCAAATGTTTCAGATTTGTGTTTCATCAAGTAGATATACCCATATCTGCTCAAATCATCTTGTGAAGGTCGAAAATAACGATATTTGCCATTTAGCATCAACACTCATTGATCGCATACATCGGTATGTATTATTCCCAATAAGTCAAGAGTTTGTTCCATTGTTCCGAGAACGGAGTTTTAGTCATCTTGCCCAAAAGGCACGGTTCGCAAGCATCAAATGATTCATAATCAAGTGATTCCAAAATCCATCAAGATGGAGTTTCTTCATGCGCTTTACACCAATATGACCTAAACGGCAAGTGCACAAATAAGTTGCACTATCATTATTAACTTTGCATCTTTTGGTTTCAATATTATGAATATGTGTATCATACGATCGAGATCCAACGAACCATTTTCATTGGGTGTGTAACCATATAAGGTTTTATTCATGTAAATGTAACAACAATTTATTCTCTTACTTAAATGAATAACCGATTGCAATAAACATGATCAAATCATATTCATGCTCAACGCAAACACCAAATAACATTTATTTAGGTTTAACACTAATCCCGAAAATATAGGAGTGTGCGATGATGATCATATCAATCTTGGAACTACCTCCAACACTCATCGCCACTTTCCCTTCAACTAGTCTCTGCTTATTCTCAGAACTCCAATTTCGAAGTTACTAATCTTAGCAACCTAACAAGTATCAAATACTGTGGGCTACTATAAACACTAGTAATGCACACATCAATAATCAGATATCAAATATACTCTTGTTCACTTTGCCATCCTTCTTATCCACCAAATATTCGGGTAGTTCCGCTCCAAAGGACCAGTTCCATTGCAGCAAAAGTACTCACCTTAGGCTTAGGTCTAGACTTGGGCTTTTTCACTGAGCAGCAACTTGCTTGCCGCTCTTTTGAAGTTCCCTTCTTCCCTTTGCCATTTTCCTTGAGACTAGTAGTCTTGTCAACCATCAACACTTGATGTTTTTCTTGATTTCTACCTTCGCGATTTTAGCATCGCCAAGAGCTCGAGAATCTTTTTCGTCATCCCTTGCATATTATAGTTCATCACGAAGTTCTACTAACTTAGTGATGGTGACTAGAGAATTCTGTCAATCACTATCTTATCTAGAAGATTAACTCCCACTTGATTCAAGTGATTGAAGTACTGCATAACTGAGCACATGCTCACTAGTTGAGCGATTCTCCTCCATCTTTTAGCTATAGAACTTGTTGGAGACTTCATATCTCTCAACTCGGTATTTGCTTGAAATATTAACTTCAATTCCTCGAACATCACATATGGTCCATGACGCTCAAAACGCCTTTGAAGTCCCGATTCTAAGCCGCTACATGGTGCACTAAACTATCAAGTAGTCATCATATTGAGCTAGCCAAACGCTCATAACGCCTCAGATTCGCCATATTGAGCTAGCCAAACGCTCATAACGCCCGATCTGCTCCTCGCAATAGGTCCGCTACCTAGCGTGCATTAAGGACATAATTCTTCTCAAGCAGCAATGAGGATAAACCTCAGATCACGGATCCAATCCGCATCTTTGCTACTAACATTTTTCAATACAATTTTCTAGGAACACATATAAAACACAGGAAGCAACAACGCGAGCTATTGATCTACAACATAATCTGCAAAATACTACCAGACTAAGTTCATGATAAATTAAAGTTCAATTAATCATATTACTTAAGAACTCCCACTTAGAAAAATATCCCTTTAATTCTCTAAGTGATTATGTGATCCATATCAACTACACCATGACCGATCATCACGCAGATGGAGTAGTTTCAATGGTGAACATCAATATGTTGATCATATCTACTATATGATTCACGCCGACCTTTCGGTCTCCGTGTTCCGAGGTCATATCTTATATGCATAGCTCGTCAAGTATAACCTGAGTATTCTCGCGGTGCAACTGTTTTGCACCCGCTGTATTTGAACGAGAGCCTATCACACCCGATCATCACGTGGTGTCTCAAAGACGAAGAACTTTCGCAACGGTGCATACTGTGGAGAACACTTTTGATAATTTAGTAAGGATCATCTTATAATGCTACCGCCAATCAAAGCAAAATAAGATGCATAAAGGATTAACATCACATGCAATCAATATAAGTGATATGATATGGCCATCATCATCTTGTGCTTGTGATTCCATCTCCAAGCACCGCCATGATCACCATCGCCACCGCGCGACACCTTGATCTCCATCGTAGCATCGTTGTCGCCTCGCCAATCTTATGCTTCTACGACTATCGCTACCGCTTAGTGATAAAGTAAAGCATTACAGGCGATTGCATTGCATACAATAAAGCGACAACCATATGGCTCCTCGCCATTGTCGATAACTTCGTTACAAAACATGATCATCTCATACAATAAAATTCAGCATCATGTCTTGACCATATCACATCACAACATGCCCTGCAAAACAAGTTAGACGCCCTCTACTTTGTTGTTGCAAGTTTTACGTGGCTGCTACGGGCTGAGCAAGAACCGCTTTACCTACGCATCAAAACCACAACGATATTTCACAAATAGACTCCGCTTTAACCTTCTCAAGGACCGGGCGAGCCACACTCGGTTCAACTAAAGTGAGAGAGACAGACACCCGCCGTCACCTTTAAGCAACTAGTGCTCGAGCGGTGAAACCAGTCTCGCAGAAGCGACGCAGTAATGTCGGTCCGGCCGCTTCATCTCACAATACCGCCAACCAAAGTATGACATGCTGGTAGGTAGTATGACTTGTATCGCCCACAACTCACTTGTGTTCTACTCGCATATGACATCAACGATAAAACCAGGCTCGATACCACCGCTGGGGAACGAGTAATTTCAAAATTTTTCCTACGATCACGCAAGATCATGGTGATGCATAGCAACGAGATGAGAGTGTTGTCTACGCACTCAGAGACCAGAACGGAAGCGCTGACGCAACGAGAGGAAGTAGTCGCATTTCTTCCCGATCCAACCGATCCAAGTACCGAACGACGGCACCTCCGAAGTTCTGCACACGCTCAGCTCGATGACGCCCTCGAACTCCGATCCAGCCGAGTGTTGAGGGAGAGTTTCACAAGACGACGGCGCAGGACGATGATGATGTTCCACTGCCGCAGGTTTCGCTTAAGCTCCGCAACGGTATATTCGAGGTGTAGTTTGGTGGAAGGGGCACCGACACGGCTAAGGAACGATCCGAGATCAACTTGTGTGTCTATAGGGTGCCCCTGCCTCAGATATAAAGGAGCAAGGAGGAGGAGGCCGCCCTATGTTTATGCGCCAGGGGAGTCCTACTCCCACCGAGTAGGATTCCCTTTCCTAGTCCAACTAGGAATCCTTCCATGTAGGGGAGGAAGGAGAAGGAAGTGGAGGAGTAGAAAGGTGGCGCCCCTTTCCCTAGTCCAATTCGGACTAGAGGGAGGGGGCGCAGCAGCCTTTTTCCTCTTCCCACTAAAGCCCATCAAGGCCCATTACTTCTCCTGTAACTACCCTAGATTCAAAAATACCCAATCACTCGAACCTTCCGAACTCCAATATAGTCGCCCAATATATCGATCTTTACGCCTCGACCATTTCGAGACTCCTCGCCATGTCCCCGATCTCATCCGGACTCAACAACCTTCGTACATCAATATCATATAAACTCATAATAACCGCCATCAAACGTTGTTGCAAGGACTTACGGGTTCGAGAACTATGTAGACATGACCGAGACACCTCTCGGTCAATAACCAATAGCGGACCTGATGCCCATATTGGCTCCTACATATTCTACGAAGATCTTTATCGGTCGATCAAGATAACAACATACGTTGTTCCTTTGTCATCGGTATAGTTATTTGCCCGAGATTCGATCGCCGGTATCCAATACCTAGTTCAATCTCACATCGGCAAGTCTCTTTTCTCGCCCGTAATACATCATCTCACAACTAACACATTTAGTTGCAATGCTTGCAAGGCTTATGTGATGTGCATTACCGAGAGGGCCCAGAGATACCTCTCCGATAATCGGAGTGACAAATCCTAATCTCAAATATGCCAACCCAACATGTACCTTCGAGACACCTGTAATGTACCTTTATAATCACCCAGCTTACGCCAGGACGCTTGGTAGCACCCAAAGTGTTCCTCGGCAAACGGAGTTGCATAATCTCATAGTCATAGGAACATGTATAAGTCATGAAGAAAAGCACTAGCAACAAACTATACGATCAAAAGCTATGCTAATGGAATGGGTCATGTCAATCGATCATTCAACCAATGATGTGATCCCGTTAATCAAATAACAACTCCTTGTTCATGGTTAGGAAACATAACCATCTTTGATTAACGAGCTAGTCAAGTAGAGGCATACTAGTGACACTCAGAGGTTTATGTATTCACACATGTATTATGTTTCCGTTAATACAATTCTAGCATGAATAATAAACATTTATCATGATATAAGGAAATAAATAATAACTTTATTATTGCCTCTAGGGCATATTTCCTTCACCGATAACCCGATCGTTGTCAGCTTGGTTGTAACCACCTTTTGGTTATCCTGATTGTTCGATTGTTATGTTCGCCTCGATTACCATTAAATCCTCGAACCGAATTTCTCCACCGTAATCTGCCCGGATCCTCGAACCGCCACGAACCTTGATCATACCGAAAAGCATTAGAACTCTTGAACTCCTGCATAATATAACAATCCTTCCAGAGGTGATTTGTCGGTGCCTCCTTTGTCCCATGCTTCGACAGGTTGATTCAACAGATAGTTCAAGCGGTCCGGATTAGGATTAGGCGCCCACTTCGATTCGGTTGTTTACCCTTGCGCCACCGGCCCTTGTCCTCGCTGCTGGTGTTGGCCACGAAGTCCATGTTGCCATTCGCTGGCGCTTGCCTCCACCATTACCCGCCGAGTGATGTTGTCGGCCTTTGAGTTGCCGTTTTCTTTCCTTCCCTCGCCTCGCCATCATCGACACTCGGATCCTTGGTACTATCAATCAGCATATTTCACTAAAGCGCCCATGAGAGTGCCCATGTCATTGCAAAACCGCTTCATGCGCCCAACTTCAACTTCAAAGGCTTAAACCGCAATTGCCCTCCAGGTTAAGATCGCAGAGTCGCTGATCCGTCCGACGAGTGCAAGATTTCAAACGCGCGCATCTAATGGGTTGTTGACTCCTTCACTCGACACAAGCCGCCAAGTCCACCACGGACATGGGCTGCTTACATGTATCTTTGAAA
>JAHIAM010005481.1:0-41208 GCA_021605205.1 Aegilops longissima | reverse complement strand
TTTTCCTCCAATGCGTCAAGCTGTCCCGCCGATCCAACTCGCCTCTTTTCTTCGCATACGCGCACTCGAGGTGAGTCATGAATTATGTCGCAGGCAAAACTGCTTCAAGGCCAGATACCATAAAAAATGGTGTGAATCCGTAGTACGGTTAGGCGTTGTCCGCAGCCCCAGAGTACGGAGTCGAGCCTCTACCCAAAGGCGTGTCGATTTCGTAAGGGACCGCACTAGTTTGGGTTTGATGCCGCCATTATTAGACCATTTGCTCGCTCCACTTGACCGCTGGTTTGAGGATGATAGATCAAGCGTAATCGAGCTTGATGCCCATATTTTGCACCATGATTTAACCTCATCGGCGGTGAAGTTCGTGCTTATCGGTGATGATGCTGTGGGGACACCATAACGGTGTACTACCCTCGGATATAAAGTCTATCACTGGTCCGACTCGCCGCTTTAACTGGTTTGGCCTCTATCCATTTGGTGAATTTATCCACCATGACCAATAGGTACCTTTGCTTGTGGGTCCCCTTTAAGTGGTCCAACCATGTCAAGCCCCTGCATCGCGAACGCCAGTGTAATGGGTATAGTTTGAGGGCGTGGTAGCATATGGCTCGATTAGCAAAGAGTCGACAACCGACGATCTTTGACTAAGTCCCGAGATCCGCTCGGGCCGTCGGCCAATAAAATCCTGACGGAATGCCTTTCCTAAGGGCCCGAGCTGCGGCAGGTGTCCGCCTAGTCCGCATGAATTTCAGCCAGAGGTTTCCTTCTTCTTCGGAGATACACCTTGAAGGACTCCTGCTTGTGCTTTTCTTATAAAGTTCTCCTCATAGACCTTGTAGGCTTTAGATCGCCGGACAATGCAGCGGGCCTCATTTTGGTCTTCGGAAGCTCCTGCCTAAGCAAGTAGGCGAGGAATGGTTCTGTCCACGGGCAATTACTGCCATTATGTCGTACGGAAGGTGTTATGTCATCGGCTGAATTGCCGTTGGTGCGGCTTGTTCCGCTTTGTTAGTTCCGACTTCTCTTCCCATAATACGGATGGCTTGAAGAGCCGCTCCAGAAGATGTTAGAGGGACAACGTCGCTGCTTGGCGCCGATGCATGCCAAGATGTCGGCTGCTTGGTTATTATCCCGCCACGTGATGGAATTCAAGTCCTTCAACCGGCTGACATTTTTAGTACAGCGCTATGGGTATGCTGCCATTTTCGGATCTTTGGCGCCAAAGTCTCCGCTTATTTGGGATATCGCGAGGTTTGAATCCTCACGCACCTCTAGGTGTTGAATGCCCATGGAGATTGCCATCCGGAGACCATGTAAAAGGGCCTCAGATTCGCCGCGTTGTTGGAGTCCGTGGTACATTATCTCAAGCACGATTGGATCGTGTCCGGTCGTGGACGCTAATACGACGCCAGCCCCCAATCCGCTAACATTTTAGAGCCGTCAAGCGCATAATCCAATTGAGTATGCGCCTGCATTTTAGGGAGTTCGCTTCGTCCATTTAGCTACAAAGTCAGCCAAAACTTGTGACTTTATAGCTCACCGAGGTTTGTAAGTTATATCAAATGGTAAGAGCTCAATGGCCCATTTTGCAATCCTGCCCGCTCCGCGTCATGTTGTTTATAATTTCGCTATGGTACTTCAGAGGCCATCGTATCGAACACTCTTGAAAGTAGTGTCGAGCTTCCAGATGCCATGAACACCGCAGATGCTATCTTCTCGATAGTGCGGGTAACGGACTTGCAGGGAGTTAACACAAAGGATACGAGTATACTGGTTTTTGAAGAGGGAATTTATGCCCTTCTTTCTCGCTCGACGATTTACGCAGTACCGCTACATAACTTGATGCGTTGCTGCATGTATAACAACATTGGTTCGCCTGTGTTGGACGCAGCCAGACCGGATTTGTTGCCAATATGGCCTTTATTTCTTCGAGTCCGCAGTTGGCAGATCCATCCACTGGTGTTCGTGCGCCTAAGGAGGCTATAGAGGGTAATGCTTTTCTCCTAGATTCGGAGACAAAGCGCTTAGAGCCGCCATGCATCCAAATAATTTTTGTATTTGCTTGAGGTTTTTGGGATATCTAGCTGTGACAGAGCTCGGATCTTGGCTGGGTTTGCTTCAATTCTCTACCGACACGATGAAGCCCAAAGAGCTTTCCAAATGGGTACGCCGAAACACATTTTTCCGGATTCAGCTTGATGTCATATGCTCGAGGTTGTCGAATGTGAGCCTCAAGTCGCCTACTAGAGTTTCGACGTTGTTTAGTTTTGGCGACTACGCCGTCCACGTATGCCTCTACCGTTTTGCCGATCCGTAGCCGACATGTCTCAATCATGCGCTGATATGTTGCGCCGCTTTTAAGTCCAAGGGCATCATGTTGAAGCGAATGGTCCATATGGAGTAATGAATGCCGCTATGCTTGATCCGCTTCGCCATCTTGATTTGATGATAGCCGAGTATGCGCCCAGAAGCACAATGAATCGTGTTCGCAGCGGGCGCCGATGATTTGGTCGATGCGGGGAGGGGAAGGGATCCTTTGGGCTTTATTTAGGTCTTTGAAATCGACGATAGGCGCCAGGATTGTCCTTCTTGGTACCATTACCAGGTTTGCTAGCCAATCCGATGCTTGATGTCTCGGCGAATCCGCCTCAATAGTTTGGCTAGCTCTTCTCTCATTGCCTGTCTTTTGGGTTCGAAAATCGTCAAGAGCCTATTTAACTGGCTTGAACTTTTAGGATGTTTAGGCTTGTTCTCGCCAATCTGCGTGATTCCGGCATATCCGAGGGTGCTGCAAAATGTCCCAATTTTCCCGGCGAATTTTCAGAAGGCGCGCCTACATCGTGGTTCAATTGTGCCCCGATGGAGGCCGCCTTTGTAGGGTCCGCTGGTGGACCTCGAAGTTTACTATTTCATCTGCTGGTTTAAAGGAGGTGGACTTGGATCTCTTATCGAGTATCACATCGCCCCTATTCACCGTGAGAGCGTAGCGCGGTGAGTTCCTCCGCCGCTAGGGCTTCTGATAGTGCCTCTAAGGTTAATGCGGCTGTCTTGTTTCCGCGCTGGAGTGCTATGTCCGGATCACTAACGAGAGTGATTATTCCGCCGGCCTGCATTTTGAGCTTCATGTACCCGTAATGGGGTACGGCTTGAAAAATTGTGAATGCCTCTCGCCCTAATATAGCGTGATATCCGTTGTTGAACGGGGCCACTTGGAACGTGACTTCTTCGGATCTGTAATTGTCCGTGAGTCAATACCACATCGAGTGTGATTTTTCCCAGCAGCGCCTCCTGCTAGGGATTATTCCTCTAAAGGTTGTGCTGCTTTGCTCAATGCGCCCACCTATTTCCATTTTTGAAGGGTTTCTGTAGATGAGGTTTAATCCGCTGCCGCCATCCATGAGGAATTTTGTAAGTCGAAGTCGCCTACTATTGGACTAAGTACCAAAGGCCGGAGCTCGGGCTGTCCGGAATTTAGGTTCGTCATGGCGTTGAAGGTGATGGCTGTGTTGCTCCATGGATTGGTTGTTGCTACTTGGTAGACTTCGCGAGGCATGGATTGTTCTGCTTCCGATATTATTTGATGCGAAAGTCTCAAGACTGCTGATACTGCATCGATGTTGTTGGAGTGGTTTTCCGGGCTAGAAGCTCCTTCCACTTTTGGCCACCGCCGTAATATCCAACATGCTCAAGGCTATGTGTTGGGACGGCGCCTTCAGATCGTGTGAATTTTACAGGTCCGCTAAGCCATCCCTCTAGTACGGTTCTGCGTCTTTATGGGGTTTTTGCTTTTGGTTTTGTATCCGTGCCCGAGTGTAATGCACCCTTTTGTTGCGGACTAGGGTTGTATTCAAATGGATTGTCCCAAAACTTATTTTCGGTTGTCCGAAACTCTCCATCGCACAAGATTTCAGATTATGGACGCCAGTCGGCAAGCGTGTAATTTCACGATGGTCGACGGCGCTCAAGATTCCTCGTCTGCAATTATTGCAAAAATTTGAGATTGCGTTTTCCTCGGCAGTCCTCTATCCTGCCCATAACCAGGAGGAATCGCCCAAGAGTGATGTATCGCTCAGCGGCTCTTGCCGGATTAGAGATAGATCGTGATATGTCCGGGCGGTGGGTGGAATTAAGTCCGAACCCTACCCATCTCAAGGCTCAAGGCCGAGAAGTTTCCGAATTTGAAGCTTGATTGCTGGACGTTGTCCAACGAGTCGGGTCCGATGCCCGACTTTAAGTTCAGTGCTTGATCAAGTCCGCCCCTCCGCTGAATCCGCATGGGGGTTCGGGAGCCCGACATGACTAGTTTTCAATACAGAGAAGGCCGCCAAGATTGTTCCTCTACCACCGCAACGCAGGGTGACCCGGGAGAGTTAATCTCTCTCGATCGGTTTTAAGCCCAATCTGATTGTAGTCTCAGAAGCGACTCCTGTATGCGCGATGCGATCCAAGAGCTCGCTTACTTTGACGAGATCTATTGATCCAGCCGCCGCGAATTCCGAGCTGACGGAAAATTGCTTTTGACGACTTGAGAGGTCATCGTTGATAAAGGGCGGATAGGCGGTCATAAGAAACCACCTAGTCGATAGTTTGGCCGGGCGCCAAGGCTCCTTTTGATAAAAATACCGCCCTTGAAGACGGAGGAGGCATCCTTCCTATCGGTGACGGCACGAGGAACTCTCAATGAAAGCACCAATGTCGGTGTCAAAACCGCGGATCTCGGTAGGGGGTCCCAATCAAGGCCTAGGCGGATGGTAACAGGAGACAAGGACACGATGTTTTACCCAGTGTTCGCCCTCTTGATGGAGGCAAAACCCACGCCCCGCTTGATTGATATTAATATTGTGGATGTTTACAAGAGTGGATCTACCACGAGATCAAGGAGGCTAAACCCTAGAAGCTAGCCTATGGTATGATTGTAAGGGTTGTTGTTGTGTCCTCACGGACTAGAGCCATCCGGTTTATATAGACACCGAGAGGGCTAGGGTTACATAGAGTCGGTTACAATGGTAGGAGATCTACATATCCAGATCGCCAAGCTTGCCTTCCACGCCAAGGAAAGTCCCATCCGCACACGGGCTAAGTCTTCAATCTTGTATCTTCATAGTCTTGGAGTCCGGTCGATGATGATAGTCCGCCGATGATAGTCCGGCCGATGATGGTAGTCCGGCTATCCGGACACCCCCTAATCCGGGACTCCCTCAGTTATCGTCACATGTCGTGGGGCGCCCACGTGATCCGTAGATCGATCTTGTATATTTTGCCTTATCCTCCAATATATCTTGCAAGTCCGGCTGCTTTTCCCTTGCCTTGGAACTTTTTGAGCGAAGGCCGGGCGGGCTTGAGCGGAGGGCCGAGAGGCTTTCTTCCGCGCGCCACGGGTGGCCGGTCTACCATGTCGCGGCGCCGGTGACTTGGGTGCTTCTCCTCTAATCGAGGCAACCGCCTGCTTGGGGTAGTTTTTGAGGGGCGCTCGAGTTCATACTCTTCGCTGCAAGGACTTCACCATCCGCTGCCTAGCAGTGTCTTGGTCACTCTTAAGTCGTTGTCGCTTTTTCTTGAGGCTGCTTGTCGGGGCCATAAGCCTGCATTTGAAACGCCCTGTTCGGCGGGATCCTCGGCATGACAAATTGCCGCCGTCGAGGCTTGCCTCGCTTCGGAGGGAGGCGATAATTATCGCCCTCTACCTTTTTCTCGCTGCACTATCGCGGGACTTGCTTCTCCCTCCTCCCGCGCCGAGTCCCGCCGAGGGGGTTGTCTTCGACCGTCCGGAGTGTTATTATCTCCGTGCCGGAATCACCGCTTTTGCTGTGGGCGGATTTAGAGCGGCGCCACCGACGCCGGGCGCTTTGTTTCTTGAGGGGTCATCCTCCGCTGTTCCATCGCTGCTCCCATCTTTTGGGATGTCCACCATGTATATGTCGATGACGAGGTGGCCTTCCAAAGGCCCTCGTAGGGCGCTGGTTCTGGTCGCCTCCAAGATCGCCGCCCATACCGCCGATGTCTTCGGAGTCGTAGTCGAGCATGCTCTGCTAAATCATCAATAGTGGCTACAAAGTGGGTGGTGGTGGGCTTGAATTTCTTCGTCGTCTGTGATCTCAACCTTCCCGACCGTAGTCCGCCAGGGCTCTCCGCTAAAGAGAGAGACTTTAGTGAACTCGGATGTCGCCAAAGGGCGAAAATGCCGAAAGATGTCCACGGCAGTGAACTCCATGACCGGCGCCCAATCGGATTCGACAGGCAGGGGCACGGAGGGTTTGATCCGAGAGGAGTCCGCACCTGGAGTCACGGCTTCGCAGCGACAGGATGGAGTTCGCTCAATCGCCGCCGAGATCGTGAGCCCCGAGGCAGTGTCCAACCACTGCCCTCGATCGAGGAATCCGCCCGATTAAGGGTCGGAGCGGCACCGTGCGCCTCCAAGGCACTGCTCGTCAAGAGCTAGCTCGCACTCCATCGAGACAAGGCGGCACGCTGGCTGTGGCTCGAATCCGTCAAGATCAAGTCTCGCGACATCGCCGATAGTTCAAACTTCCAAATCTGACCTGATGGCCAGGGCATAGCTTTCGATCTGCTCCAGATGGCTGCCGGATTGCCCGCAGCAAAGCCGCCAAATATGAAGATCTGTCCGGGAGAAAAGTCTCACCTCGATCGCGCTGTTGTTGATGATCAAGGAGCCATCGGGTTTATCGGTGACGACATAGAGGAACTCTCAATGAAAGCACCAATGTCGGTGTCAAACCGCGGATCTCGGTAGGGGGTCCCAACTGTGTCTAGGCGGATGGTAACAGGAGACAAGGGACACGATGTTTTTACCTGGTTCGCCCTCTCGATGGAGGTAATACCCTACTCCCGCTTGATTAATATTGATGATATGGGTAGTACAAGGGTAGATCTACCACGAGATCGTAGATGTAAGTGCATCTAGTGCCCTTAGTGATTTTGGTGTATTGAAGACTTATAGGTTAAGGGACTAATGTGTTTGTGAGTCTACACAGTCTATAAGTCTATGAGGAGTTTGATATTTACAGAGAAAGTCGACGCTTAAAATGAAGTTCTTCGATCAAGACTTTGATAGTCCAAGACTTTCAAGACTTTGAAAGTGAAGAAATTGTGTGACCTTGAAGACTTGGTATTCATTTGAGGAACATGAAGCGTGAAGACTTTTTTTTCGTAGTTTCGCTTTCTTTCTTGAGTCATAGGAAACACCGTACTGTTAAAGGGGTCGAGGAAATACTAAGGAAAATTTCCATGTGATGCTCAACTCAAAATCCTACACCTACCAATCCTTCGAGTGAAGCCTTTGAAATCTCATACGCTTCACCAATTTCTTCAAGGATGTAGATGAAGTTCTTCCGTCACGAGGAATTTGTTCGATCAAGAGTTAGGAATTCGCCAAAGGCGGATTGCCTACACAAGGAGGAACATGATAGCCCCGAGGAATTTGAGATTCAAATTTCCGACTCAAGTGTCAGCGCGCCACCTGTCCCAAAATATCTTATCCACCTAACGGTCATATCATTGAAGGGCATTTATGTCTTATCATGTCGGGTTGCTCCTTAGGCTATAAATAGCCGCCTTTACAACCACTAGCTGGTTGGCTGCTCCGAGAAAAACTTGACACTTGTCATTTGAGAGCAACCCATCCTCCGAGGACTTTGAGCAAAAATCATTGAGTGAGGAATAACCCAAACACCAAATCTTTACAAACCCAAAGTGATTGAGCATCATCAAGAGATTGATCCTGTGGATCCGACGCTTGTTACCTTTGAAGACTGTGGCTTCTTCCAGACGGTTAGGCGCCTTGGTCTAGAGCATCCAAGAGGAATTGTGGATCGCCGAGTGACCAAGTCTGTGAAGGTTTGGAAGTCGCTGAAGACTTACCACGAGTGATTGGACGAGGTCTGTGACCTTAGTTCAAGGAGAATACGGTGAGGACTTGGTGTCCCGAGCTGCGTGCTCGCCGACCGGGTGTCCGGACTGTGTGTCCTCGAGTTTAAATACTCACCGCCCAACCAGACGCATAACCGAGACAGCAGTTGAACTGCTTACCAAATCATTGTCTTCACCAACCTTACCGGTTCTATTTCCTCAACCCTTTCATTTCCTCACCATCGTGTTGAGTGTTCATTCATATCTCGTGTTTGAAGACTTTGATCAAGACTTTCTCAATTTCCTCGCTCAATTTCTTCACCGCTTTGTCTTCATCTTGTGCTATCCTGTGTTTACGCTTTCAGCATTTTGATTGTCTTCATTTCATCATGATGACCATGCCCGATTCTCTTATGTTTGCTTCTCGAGTACTTATTCCACAAGTAGTTCTTCGCTATGAATTTCTCACCGCAAATTCCTCGTTGAAGAATTCATAAAATCGCTTATTCACCCCCTCTAGTCGATATAACACACTTTCAATTGGTATCGTAGCAAGGTACTCCCTTGTTCTTTGTGATTTTAGTTTAACCACCGGAGTTTTAGTTATGTCGCACCATGTGTATGATCAAGGTCTCGCTGGGTGTTCTACCTTGATGGGACGGACTACCCCTTATCGAAGAACAAGATGCTAATGCATCTTGAGGCAATTGACAACCATCTCTCGTATGTTGTGGAAAATGGTGTTCCTCACCACACCTTCACCGAATGCTGCCGATGTGAAGAGATTCAAGCAACTTGATTCTCGTTTAAGAATATCATATGTGGCCATCTCGAGAAAAGGACAATATGGAAGAGTGAGTGCTTTGGAAACAGCTGCTCATCCGGGACAAAGCTGTCCAAAGTACATGAAGGAGTCTCAACTCAGCGTGACTCTTGAGTTGATGTTCTTCGCAATCTCTTCAACCGCTTCAAAAGACTCGACAACTAAAATGTTCAACAAACCTTCGACGCTTTCACCGACATCTCAAATGAGCTTCAAGCGCTTTGTTCCACCGACATCACCGACCATGAGGTGGTGAAGAAATTGTTTTATCTAGCATGTTTTGAACCTTTTCAAAAGCCCTTTGTTGTTTTATAGCAATCTTAGCAAGTTTAGAGTAGCTGGCTTGAGATCCTCATCGATTCATTTTCACTAGATTCGAGGAGGTGTAATTGAGTACCTTAGCACCTTTGCCATGAAGCAATAGGTAGGAGCGTAGTCATTATTTTCCTCATCGTGCTTGTCGGCGGAGCCGCTTTCTTCAAGTTGTTGAAGATGGACTTGCTAACATAAGCAGTAGCAAGAGCCGACTAGCCACACCAGATTCGGATTCTTCGACTCCTCCTCTTCCTCATTTTCCTCGATTCAGCTTCAGAGTCCATTTCCTTGCCAATGAATGCCCGAGCCTTTTTGGAGCTGCTCTTCTTGTGAGAAGAAGGCTTTGAGGATTTTGATGATGAAGATTTTGATGATTTCTTCTTCTTCTTCACGCCATCGTAATCGTAATCCTTGTGTTTCTTCTTTCTTAATTCCTTTTCCCACCGAGGACAATCTTGGATGTAGTGACCAGGTTTCTTGCATTTGTGGCAAAGTCTTCGCTTATAGTCACTAGATGAGGAATCATCGCTTCTTGAGGATTTTCCAAAACGACCACGCCTTTGTGAATTTCTCGAATTTCTTCACGAAAGCAGTTGTAAGTGCATCTAGTGCCCTTAGTGATTTTGGTGTATTGAAGACTTATAGGTTAAGTAACTGATGCGCTTGTAAGTGTACATGTGTCTATAAGTCTATGAGGAGTTTGATATTTACAGAGAAAGTCGAATTTCAAAATGAATTTCTTCAATCAAGAATTTGATATTCAAGACTTTCTGAAGACTTTGAAAGTGAAGAAATTGGTGTGATCCTGAAGACTTGGTATTCGCTTGAGGAATATGAATGTAACACCCTGGATGTAACTTCCCCTTTTTGGGCAATATATCAATTTGGCCTCATCCAATTCTTGTGGGTTCTTGTCATGCTTGGCCTCATGTTGTTTTGGTCATGTGGGTTTTCTTTTTCTTTGTTTTGCTTTTTGTCATTTTTGCATTCCCTTCTTATCATGTGGATGTGGTGTTCTCTTACATGTCATATGGTTGTGGTTTTCCCTTGCATGTCATGTGGGTGCTTATGCCATCCTCACTTGCATTACCATCTCCTCCTTCCTCTACTTCTTTCTCTTTCAATGCCATTTTTTCCTCTCTCAATTAATGTTCATCTCCTCCCTAAAAATCTTGCTTGTTGCACTAAACCTCTCTGCCCTAAAATCCCTCATTTGAAGTTGTTATGGTCAGGTTCAAAATGGCACAAGTTTGAAGCATTTCCAAACTTGCATTATTTTTCTACCTTTAAAATGTCCATTTCAATTTATTTAAATAGAGGAGAATTCCAGAGTGTGGGGATATTTTCCTTTCACTCTAAATCTTTTCTTTTCTTTCTCAGACTTTCTTTTCTCTCCTTTTATTTCTAAAAGGAAAGGAAAAGAGGGCAGCAAGCAGCAGCAGCCCAGCCACTCCTCCCCACTGGCCTCGCCACCTCACCGCCCAGCCTTCCTCACATTTCAGCCTGCAGAAGAGAGCGCAGCCCGCTGCTCCCTTCTCCCCGCCTTCACAGACCCACGCCTCAAGATCTACCCCCTCGCTTAGTCCCTCGCCCACGCAGCGCCGGCCCTGCCAGCGATCGCCTGGCGCCACCCACCTTCCTCTCCTCTCGCAGCGCCATGGGGACCCCGAGTCGAGAGCACGAGCACGCACCCCGCCGCCTAGCCCCCTTCTTATCCCTCCACAAATCGAGCCTAGGGTTTCTCCTCTCGCCGCCAGTAAGCGGATCCCAAGATCGCCGCCATTGCCCGAGCGATCTGGGAGCGCGGCTCGCCGGCGCGCTTTCTCCGCCACCCCAACCTTCCGCACCGTGTCAATCCTTCTTCCTCGCTGCCGCTCACGACCACGACGCCATCTACGGAGGCCCGGAGCGCCAAGTTCACCGACGCCATCGCTCTGTCTTCCTCTCGTCGAGTTCCCGGCGAGGTTCAGAGGTCGAGCCTCTGCCGCCAGCCCGCCTCCGCCGCCGCTTTCTTTGTCCTAGGGTAAGGAGGTATAAACCCTTCCTCCCCGACCTTCTTGTCGCCGCTGGTCACCGTGGAGTAGGGCCCGATCCTTGTTCGTGTCGCGCCTGGCGTGTCTCCAGGTTCACAGCTTTTGGTTCAGCTTTGTTTTGGCTGCACAGATGCCACTAGCCACGCCCGGCTTGGTCCGTCTTGTTCCCTGTGGTGCTCCCCTGCGCACTCCAGCCTTGGCCGAGGGCGCAGAGCTCAGAGCCCTGCTGCTTTCGCCGAGTCGCCCTCGTGTTGTCTCTGCTCAGCCTGGGCCCTGTTAGTTAGTCAAGTAGCCTTCACCCAGATCCCACCAACTCCTTTCACTAGCCGAGCTGGTCGATCCGCCTGCTTACCACTGCGGGCACTGGTTCGAACCCCAGCGCGCCACTTCCCTTTTTGTTTTTCTCTGCTGATTTCTCTTGTGCGCCTCCGCAGAGTCAGAGATAAGCCCCGAGCCTCTCCTTCTGTCACACCAAGGCCCAAATTTCAGGGTAATAGGAGGGTTTCCACCGGGAGACCTGGTTCAATCTCGGGCTCTTTTTTTCCCCTTTTTAACCTCGTTAACCTTCGCTTCTATGATGTTGGTCACCCTCACACCTCTCAAAGACCTCCTCCGTGCTTATTTTATTTTTCTTTCCATTTACAGCTTTGTATCATTTCTGTTTTAGGCAAGTCCAAATCTGACATTTCCAACTGAAATTGCCAATTCACGCTTCCTTTTAGGCAGGTTTTGACTTATTGTTTTTGTGATGTTTTCCTAATGCAACCCTAACATATTATATATGTTTTGGGTAGAAAATCCCACCAACTCAGTGGTGTCATTGGTTTTTGCATTTGGGCAAGTTTGTGATCATGTCCTTTGCATCATGGTTAGGTGTTGTTTTCATTGTGCATATTTAGTTGATTTGTGCTATGAGGTAGTTTTGTGCACATGCATGGCTTGTTCAACATGATGTTATCGAGGTTTCTCATCATTCTTGTTTTGCCTGGCCATATCCAACCCGTGCATCCGCTTCCGTGATCTCTATATCGATTCCTACCAAATCATCTCATCTTTCCGATGGCATGCTTGGTTAGCCAAGATGATGCCCGGTTTTCCATTTACCTTCCGGAGTGCTCTTACGCTTGCATATCACATCATTGTTTTTCATGTCATGTTGCATCATGTTGATTGTGCATTGCACCGTGATTTATTGTGGTTCCTTGTTGTTGTTGCTTTGGGTAGAGCCGGAGACGAGAACGCTTACGAGGAACCTCGTTGAGAACGCCGAGGATCAAGCTCGACAACTCGAGAACATTGCGCAAGATGATCATACCTCGAAATCACTTCTATCTTTGCTATGCTAGTTGCTCGCTTTTTTGCTATGCCTATGCTGCGATGCCTACCACTTGCTATATCATGCCACCCATATTGCCATGTCACTCTAACCATCCTTTCCTAGCAAACCGCTGATTGGCTATGTTACCGCTTCGCCAGCCCTCTTATAGCGCTGTTAGTTGCAGAAGCTGAAGTTTGTTCCTTGTTGAACATGGAGATGTTGTTCTTATTGGAACATGTTTACTTGTTGGGGATATCACAATATATATATATCTGCTATGTTTAACACATCTATATACTTGGTAAAGGGTGGAAGGCTCGCCTTATGCCCGTGTTTTGTTCCACTCTTGCCACCCTAGTTTCCGCCATACCGTGTTATGTTCCTTGATTTTATGCTCCTTACACGGTTGGGTGATTTATGGACCCCTTGACAGTTCGCTTTGAATAAGACTTTTCCAAAGAAGGCCCAACATTGGTTTTACCATTTGCCACCTAAGCCTTTTTTCCCTTGGGTTCTGCAGACTCAAGGGTCATCTTTATTTTAACCCCGCCCAGGTTCCTTCGAGTGTTGGTCCAAACGCTCACCACGGTGGCCACCAGGGCAACTCGGGTTGGCTTACCGAAGCTTGACGATCCGGTGTGCCCCGAGACCGAGATATGTGCAGCTCCTATCGATTTGTCAAGACATCCGGCGGCTTTGCTGGTCTTGTTTTATTGCTGCCGAAATGTCTTGTAGTCCGGATTCCGAGATTGATCGGTCTTCCCGTAGAAGGAATAATCCTTCGCTGACCGTGAGAGCTTATAATGGGCTGTTGGGACACCCGCAGGTAATATCTTTCAAAGCCGTGCTCATGTTATGAGGCGATGGGAATTTGTTAATGTCCGCTGTAGAAAACACAAAGATGACCTCAAATAAAATACACATCAATCAAGGTGTAACTGGATGGTCTCTTCTCGCGGAGTCCGGAAGTGAACACGGTGTTGGAGTTATGTCCGACGTAAGTAGTTCAGATCACTTCTTGATCAATACTAGTTTCACGACTGCTTTGCTTCTCTTCTCGCTTCTTTTTGTATGTAGCCACCATATATGCTAGTCGCTTGTCGCAGCTCAACTTTACTACCATGTCCTCCCTAAAGCTTAAATAGTCTTGATCTCGCTGGTGTGAGATTGCCGAGTCCCCGTGACTCATGATATTTCCAAACACAGCTTGCAGATCCGATGAGGCCAAGTGCATGATTCCACCGAGCTCAAGTGGGAGTTCGACGAGGAACGTGGTCGCATTATGTTTCGCTTCCAGATGATCAGAGTGGTGCCCAGCTGGGACGATTCGGGATCTGTGTTAGCATGTGGGGTATCTTCTTTATTTTGGTTCCGTAGTCGGACCTTGAGTGTACTCAATGATGTATGTTTAATTATGTACTGTGACGGGCGATTGTAAGCCAACTATGTATCTTTCCCTTAATTATTACATGGGTTGTGTGAAGATTACCTCACTTATGACATTGCTTTCAATGCGTTATGTTTCTAAGTCGCGCCTCGACACGGGAGATATAGCCGCATCGGGGCGTGATAAGTTGGTAATCGAGCCTTCCCGACTTAGGAGCCCCTACTAGATTGTTTGTCGACGTTGTTGAGTCTAGAATGGAAAATGTTTTGAGTCTTAGGATTATATATATCGGAGAGTAGGATTCTTTTGCTTCCCATCCCTTCGACCTTCCGTGAGGTATCCCGACGAGAGTTTTGACTCTTCTCTCTCAAATTTCACTAAAATTTTTTTAGGATCACGGGTATCTTGGAATCGTCCGATGGTTTTGTGACGAGAACATTGTTCTTGGTGCCTCCCGACATTTAGGGTTGTGGCAGTGTCCCGGGAGTTGAGCTCCGAGGTGTTGTCGCCACAATTTTATCGCTGCAGCTTCGAATACCGAGTTTTGCCGACATCGAAATCTCTTTTGTGCAGCTTGTTGGTGAGATAACCCCGATAGCCCAAAGATCGTATGAAAAGGGAGTATTGCCATGACTTGCATAACGGATGTTTTTCAAGGTCGAGGTACACGATTTTCGAGGATTTCTTGGTTATGTGTTGACGGATGGATACAAATGATCTAGGTATTGTTAGTTTGGGTGATATATTTTGTGTCCCCTGATCCCCAACACCAGATTGCATAACCGTAAAGTTTCGGAGTTTATAGGTGGGAATTCTAGTAGCTTACGTGATATTCTTTCCGGCTGATGTGTGATTTGAGATTGGGGTTCAACGCTCAGTGGTCCGCCCATTCACGGTCGATTTACAGGGTCGCGAGACGCCTTAAAGAATCCTTGGCTATGCTGATTCGGGACGCCTTGTTAGTCATTCGTGACGTCTGCTATACGTCAGGTCCGTGTGGGCCCCACCACTAACACTTTGAGCGTAAATCTCTATCATGTGTTTGTTCCGCTCATTCTAGAAGCCAACCTTTTGTTTTCGCCAGATATTCGATTTGTTTCTAAGACAGATGTTGTTTCCATATCCTTTATCTAAGTGGCTTCTCACTTATTGGACGGTGATGATTAACTTTGAATTCATTCGCTCATTCTTGTTCAATGTTTATTGTGAAGACTATATGTTGCAATTTCTATCCGCTGATTCTACTTATCATTTGTCTATCAAAGGACTAACGGATGTCACCTCTTCAGATGGCTCCGCCAACGCTCCTCAATCCGGATCGCAATGATGGGGATCACCGAATCCTCCACCTCCACCTCCACCTCCGCCTCCGAGGCCTCGCAAGCTATCATGGCAGCCACCAATGCCAATGCTCGATGATTTTGCAGCTCTTGCAAGAACGCATCAGGGCAAGGCAATCAAGGCAATCAAGGTCAAGGCAACAATCAGCCACACTTTGCTACTCTCGCCGCCGCTAATCAGCCAAGTCTTTCGCTTCGTGTTGAGGCAACAGACGCCGATGATTGGTTAGTGGACATCTGCAAGCACTTTGATCAGTAGCAATGTCGCACCGAGGACTTTGTCAAGTTTGCATCGCTTCAACTCAAGGATCAAGCTGCTGAGTGGTTCCAAGAATACAAAGATTCCAGAGGAGGTCGGTCATTACTCGGGATGAGTTCCGCCGTGATTTCCGAGCTCATCACATTCAAAAGTGTTGTTGAGAGCAAGCGGAGGAGTTCCGCAATCTCAAGCAAGGCAACATGTCTGCCTATCAATACAATATCCAGCCCCGTAAGCTCGCTGCTTTGCTAAGCAAGACGTACTGATGAAAGGAGTATGATCTATCGCCAGAGGTGGTCCGAGAGAGGATCTGCAATTACCTCTTGTGCTGCTTTGAGCCAGATAAGTATGATGATTTCTACAACATGGCACTCAAGCAAGAAGCAAGACAGCTCAAGTGCGAGGCTTCTAAGAAGAGAATCAGGATGCAGCTCAGTCCTCCTCGCCCTCTCAAGTGGCAGCCAAGCAGCAGAAGTTTTACTCGCCTCCTCCGCTCCACACCTTTACCAGCAGAAGAACTCAGTGGCCGTGGATCTTCCCACCCACCCAACCCAAGCTATCGTAACAAGTCTAATTCTCAAGCTCCAAGGTCAAGTGCTCCTTACCACCGTCCGCTTCGAGGTCACTTGCAACAAGTGTCGCAGAAGGGTCACTATGCTAACAAGTGCTTCAACCAGAGGCGCCTTCCGCCTCCTCCCGTGAAATCTTCCAAAGAATGCAAGGGTCAAGCATAATCCAAAGTATGCCAAGGTCAATATGATGAATGCAGCTCAGCAGAGGATTCTTCAGATGTGCTAATGGGTAATCTTCTTGTTAATGATATTCCCGCAAAAGTTCTTTGACACCGTGCATCGCTTCGCTTTCATCTCTAAACCATTTGCATCTAAGCATGATTTGTCTCTCCAAGTTTTGCCAAGACCATTAGCAGTTGTTCTCCGGTAAATGCATGAATGCAAGCTACATGGTTCCGGATGTCTCTATCAAGATGGGCGATTATAGATTTCTGCCTAAACCAATTGTCCTTGGTGACTCGGATATTGATCTTATTCTCGAATGGATCGGCTTTATCAAAGACAAAGCTCAGCTTGATTGTGCTGCCAGGAAATTCAATTGACTCATTCTTCTAATGATGTGATCATTTATGCCTCTCGTGATGAAACTATTCGGTTGTTTTCTCTCAATGAGAAGGGCGAATTGAATGCCATCTCTCGATTCCAATGCTTGTGAGTACCAAGATGTCTTTCCGTAAGAGCTTCCGGTATGCCTCCTCATCGCCAGCTTGAGTTCAAGTATCGATCTTGAGCCCGCATCGAACTCGCTTGTAAGCGCCCATACAAGCTTGGACCCGATGAGCTGAGGGAATTGAAGAAGCAGCTCGATGAACAAGAGCGTCTGGTTTGATCGCACTGAGTTCATCTCCTTGGGGTTGTGGTGTTCTTTTGTCCGAAGAAGGATGGCACGGACCGACTTTTGTGCCGACATCATTCCATTGAATAAGAAGACAATCAAGAACAAGTATCCACTTCCCAACATCAATGAGCTTTTCGAGCAACTCAAAGGTGCTACAGTTGTTCTCTAAGCTTGACCTTCAGATGGGGTATCATCGATTCGTGATTCGTGAACAAGATATTCCCAAGACAAAGATTCGTAATGCTTTGGTTCTTATGAATATACCGTCATGTCTTTCGCCTCGCCAATGCTCCTCCAACTTTCTCTCTGATGATGAACTTCATATTCAATCCTTACACCAATGAATCTGCCTTGGTCTATCTTGATGATATTTTGGTCTTTTCCAAGAATAAGAAGGATCATGCCAAACATTTGC
Organism: Aegilops longissima; assembly: GCA_021605205.1. Lineage (NCBI taxonomy): Eukaryota > Viridiplantae > Streptophyta > Magnoliopsida > Poales > Poaceae > Aegilops > Aegilops longissima. The sequence continues at coordinate 24,042 of JAHIAM010005481.1, read as the reverse complement.
GATTGGTGCTAGACAAGCTCGAGAGTACCAATTTATGCTAAGTTCTCCAAATGTGAATTCTGGCTTGATGAAGTGCTTTATCTTGGTCATATCATCTCCGCCAAGGGTATCATTGTTGATCCCGAGAAGGTGTCCGCATTGTGAATTGGGAACCTCCTCGTAATGTCAAGCAGCTCCGCAGCTTTCTTGGTCTTGCAAGCTATTGTCAAGGTTTGTTGAGAACTTCTCCAAGATTGCAAAGCCTCTTTCCAACCTTCTCCGTAAGCAAGTGAAGTATGTCCGTCTCCCGAGTGTGACGTTGCTTTCAAGACTCTCAAAGAGAAACTCGCCACAGCTCCCTGCTCGACTCCTCCCGATGAATCCAAGCCTTATGAAGTGTTCTGTGATGCTTCTTCAAGGTCTCTTGCTGTGTTAATGCAAGAGAAGAGAGTTGTGGCTTATACCTCTCGCCAGCTTGAAGCCCAACGAGAAGAACTACCCCACTCACGATCTTGAGTTGGCGGCAGTTGTCCATGCTTTGATTACTTGAGACATCTCTTGTTGGGAAGGAAAGTGGACATTTTCACCGATCACAAGAGTCTCAAGTACATCTTCACTCAGCCTAACCTCAACCTCAGTGCACTCGATGGGTCGAAATGATTCAAGAGTACAACCCAAGTATTGAGTATACTCCGGCAAAGCTAATGTCATTGCAGACGCTGAGCAGAAAGCTATCGCAATCAGCCTAATCCTCAAGCCCTTTCACCGGATCTCGTGGAATCTTTCCGCAAGTGAATCTTCAAGTTGTTCCTCAAGGCTTTCTTGCCAACCTCATAGTCTCTCCTACTTTGGAAGATCAGATTCGTGAGGCTCAACTTCGGATGCCATGGTGAAGAAAGTGAAACGTGGTATCGACAAGGGCATTTCCAAGTACAAGTGCTTCCATGTTGATGACAAAGACACTGCTCTTTTGAGGACCGGATTGTGGTTCCTAAGGGTGATCTCGAGAAAGTCATTATGAACGAGGCTCACAATTCGCTTCTATCCATTCATCCCGAAGTATGAAGATGTACCATGACCTCAAGCAAATATATTGGTGGACTCGAATGAAGCGAGAAATTGCTCAATTCGTGAATGAGTGTGATGTCCGCAAGAGTGAAAGGTAACACCAAAGACCAGCTGGTCTCCTTCAACCTCTTGCTATTCCTGAATGGAAGTTTGATCATATTGAAATGGACTTCACACTGGCTTTCCAAAGTCCAAGCGTGGAAATGATGCTATCTTCGTTGTCATTGACAAGCTTACTAAAGTGGCTCATTTTCTTCCTATCAAAGAATCCATCATCGCAGCTCGCTTGGCGTGAGCTATACACCTCTGTGATTGTCTCCTTGCACGGCATTCCACAAGTGATCTCTTCTGCACTGTGGCAGCATCTTTACCTCCAAGTTTTGGGAGTCTTTTCAAGGCCATGGGCACCAACATTCGTTCAAAGACAGCCTTCCATCCTCAAACAAGTGGCCAAGTTGAGCGAGTTAATCAAATTCTTGAAGATATGCTCGTGGCTTGTGTCATTTCCTTCGTATGAAGTGGGAAGATTGTCTCCCTTATGCCGAAGTTCTCTTACAACAACAGCTTCCAAGCGAAGTTCGGCAAGGCCCCATTCGAAATTTCTATGGCGTGAAGTGCCGATTCTCTCAATTGGTCTCGAGATGTGAACGCCAACTTTGGCAATGACTTGATCACGTATGTAAGAGATGCAAGGTCATTCGTGAGAATTCAAAGCCGCGTAATCGCGCTGTAAGAGCTATTATGATGATAAGCACCGTGATGTGACTTTTGAAATTGGAGACCATGTCTACCTCCGCGCCTCTCCAATGAAAGGCACTCGCCGCTCGTATCAAAGGGAAGCTTGCCCCTAGATACGTGGGTCCTTTCAAGATCATTGGGAAAAGAGGCGATCTCGCCTATCAACTTGAGCTTCCATCCAACTTTGCAAACGTGCACGATGTGTTTCACGTGTCACAGCTTCGCAAGTGCTTCAAGACTTCGAACGCACTATCAACTTCAAGAGATTGACCTTCAAGAAGATCTCTTATCGTGAGCACCCTGCTGTTATTCTTGAAGAAACCGAGCGCAAGACTCGCAACAAGTCAATCAAATTCTGAAAGTGAAGTGGTCACACCATTCCACCGAGAAGCTACCCGAGCGCGAGGATCACCTCCGCTCGATTATCCGGAGTTCTTTCAGTCCTAGATCTCGGACGAGATCCTCTTGTAGTGGTGGAGTGTTGTAACACCCTGATGTAAACTTCCCTTTTGGGCAATATATCAATTTGGCCTCATCCAATTCTTGTGGGTTCTTGTCATGCTTGGCCTCATGTTGTTTTGGTCATGTGGGTTTTCTTTTCTTTGTTTTGCTTTTTGTCATTTTTGCATTCCCTTCTTATCATGTGGATGTGGTGTTCTCTTACATGTCATATGGTTGTGGTTTTCCTTGCATGTCATGTGGGTGCTTATGCCATCCTCACTTGCATTACCATCTCCTCCTTCCTCTACTTCTTTCTCTTTCAATGCCATTTTTTTCCTCTCTCAATTAATGTTCATCTCCTCCCTAAAATCTTGCTTGTTGCACTAAACCTCTCTGCCTAAAATCCCTCATTTGAAGTTGTTATGGTCAGTTCAAAATGGCACAAGTTTGAAGCATTTCCAAACTTGCATTATTTTTCTACCTTTAAAATGTCCATTTCAATTTATTTAAATAGAGGAGAATTCCAGAGTGTGGGGATATTTTCCTTTCACTCTAAATCTTTTCTTTTCTTTCTCTGACTTTCTTTTCTCTCCTTTTATTTCTAAAAGGAAAAGGAAAAGAGGGCAGCAGCAGCAGTGGCAGCCCAGCTACTCCTCCCCACTGGCCTCGCCACTCCGCCGGCCCAGCTTCCTCAAATTTCACAGCCTGGGAAGAGCGCAAGCCCGCCGCTCCCTTCTCCCCGCCTCAAGACCCACGCCTCAAGATCTACCCCCGCTAGTCCCTCGCCCACGTGGCAGCCTGCCCCGCCTGGCAGCACCGCCTCAGGCGCCACCCACCTTTCCTCTCCTCTCGCAGCCATGGGGACCCCGAGCTCGAGAGCACGAGCACGCCCCCGCCGCCTAGCCCCCTTCTTATCCCTCCGCACAATCGAGCCTAGGGTTTCCTCTCCTCTCGCCCGCCAGTAAGCGGATCCCCAAGATCGCCGCCCGCTGCTCCCGAGCGATCCGGGAGCGTGGCTCCGCCACGGCGCGCCTCCGCCACCCCAACCTTCCGCACCGTGTCAATCTTTCTTCCTCGTCGCCGCTCACGACCACGACGCCATCTACGGAGGCCCGAGCGCCAAGTTCACCGACGCCACTGCCTCTGTCTTCCTCTCGGCCGAGTTCCCGACGAGGTTCAGAGGTCGAGCCTGCCACCACGCCTGCCTCCGCCGCTGCTTTTGTCCTAGGGTAAGGAGGTATAAACCCCTTCCTCCCCGACCTTCTTGTCGCCGCTAGGTCACCGTGAGTAGGGCCCGATCCTGTTCGTGTCGCGCCTGCGCGGTTCCGCGCGTGTTCACAGCTTTTGGGTTCAGTTTGTTTTGCCTGCCAGATGCCACTAGCCACGCCTGCTTGGTCCGTCTTGTTCCTGTGGAGGCCTCTCGCGCGCACCTGGGCCTTGGCCGAGGGCGCAGAGCCTGAGGCCTGCTTTTCGCCGAGTCGCCCTCGTGTTGTCTCTGCTCTCGCCTGGGCCTCAGTTAGTTAGTCAAGTAGCCTTCACCAGATCCTACCAACTCCTTTCACTAGCCGAGCTGGTCGACCGCTCATTTGCATCACCATGGGCGACTGGTTCAACCCCAGCGCGCCACTTCCCCTTTTTGTTTTTCTCTGCTTTTGATTTCTCTTGTGCGCCTCCGCAGAGTCAGAGATAAGCCCCGAGCCTCTCCTTATGTCACGCCAAGGCCCAGCCCAAAGGGTAACAGGAGGGTTTCCACCGGGAGACCCGGTTCAATCTCCGGGCTCTTTTTCTTCCCCTTTAACCTCGTTAACCTTCCCTATGACAAGTTGGTCACCCCCTGCCACCTCTCAAGACCCTCCTCCGTGCTTATTTTATTTTTCTTTCCATTTACAGCTTTGTATCATTTCTGTTTTAGGCAAGTCCAAATCTGACATTTCCAAATCTGGAAATTGCCAATTCTCAGCTTCCTTTTTAGGCAGGTTTTGACTTATTGTTTTGTGATGTTTTCCCTAATGCAACCCTAACATATTATATATGTTTTTGGGTAGAAAATCCCACCAACTCAGTGGTGTCATTGGTTTTGCATTTGGGCAAGTTTGTGATCATGTCCTTTTGCATCATGGTTAGGTGTTGTTTTCATTGTGCATATTTAGTTGATTTGTGCTATGAGGTAGTTTTGTGCACATGCATGGCTTGTTCAACATGATGTTATCGAGGTTTCTCATCATTCTTGTTTTGCCCGCCATATCCAACCTGTGCATCCGCTTCCGTGATTCTATATCGATTCCTACCGAAATCATCTCATCTTTCCGATGGCATGCTTGGTTAGCCAAGATGATGCCCGGTTTTCCATTTACCTTCCGGAGTGCTCTTACGCTTTGCATATCACATCATTGTTTTCATGTCATGTTGCATCATGTTGATTGTGCATTGCACCGTGATTTATTGTGGTTCCTTGTTGTTGTTGCTTTGGGTAGAGCCGGAGACGAGAACGCTTACGAGGAACCTGTTGAGAACGCTGAGGATCAAGCTTTCGACAACTCGAGAACATTGCGTGCAAGATGATCATACCTCAAATCACTTCTATCTTTGCTATGCTAGTTGCTCGCTTTTTGCTATGCCTATGTCACGATGCCTACCACTTGCTATATCATGCCACCCATATTGCCATGTCAGCTTCTAACCATCCTTTCCTAGCAAACCGCTGATTGGCTATGTTACCGCTTCGCCAGCCCTCTTATAGCGCTGTTAGTTGCAGTGAAGCTGAAGTTTGTTCCTTGTTGGAACATGGAGATGTTGTTCCTTATTGGAACATGTTTACTTGTTGGGGATATCACAATATATATATATCTGCTATGTTTAACACATCTATATACTTGGTAAAGGGTGGAAGGCTCGCCTTATGCCCGGTGTTTTGTTCCACTTTGCCACCCTAGTTTCCGCCATACCGTGTTATGTTCCTTGATTTTATGCTCTTACACGGTTGGGTGATTTATGGGACCCCTTGACAGTTCGCTTTGAATAAGACTTTTCCAAAGAAGGCCCAACATTGGTTTTACCATTTGCCACCTAAGCCTTTTTCCCTTGGGTTCGCAGACTAAGGGTCATCTTTATTTTAACCCCGCCGTGCTCTTCGAGTGTTGGTCCAAATCGTCACCACGGTGGCCACCAGGGGCAACTCGGTTGGCTTCACCGAAGCTTGACGATCCGGTGCTCTCGAGACCGAGATATGTGCAGCTCCTATCGGGATTTGTCGGCACATCCGGGCGGCTTTGCTGGTCTTGTTTTATTGCTGCCGAAATGTCTTGTAGTCCGGGATTCCGAGATTGATCGGTCTTCCCGTAGAAGGAATAATCCTTCGCTGACCGTGAGAGCTTATAATGGGCTGTTGGGACACCCCGCAGGTAATATCTTTCAAAGCCGTGCTCATGTTATGAGGCGATGGGAATTTGTTAATGTCCGTTGTAGAAAACACAAAGATGACCTCAAATAAAATACACATCAACTCAAGTGTAACTGGATGGTCTCTTCTCGGCGGAGTCCGGAAGTGAACACGGTGTTGGAGTTATGTCCGACGAAGTAGTTCAGATCACTTCTTGATCAATACTAGTTTCACGACCGTGCTTTTGCTTCTCTTCTCGCCTCTTTTGCGATGTAGCCACCATACATGCTAGTCGCTGTCTGCAGCTCAACTTTACTACCATGTCCTCCCTAAAGCTTAAATAGTCTTGATCTCGGGTGTGAGATTGCCGAGTCCCCGTGACTCATGATATTTCCAAACACAGCTTGCAGTGATCCGATGAGGCCAGTGCAGTATGATTCCACCGAGCTCAAGTGGGAGTTCGACGAGGAACGTGGTCGTTACTATGTTTCGCTTCCAGATGATCGAGAGGGTGCCCAGCTGGGACGATTCGGGATCCGTGTTAGCATGTGGGGTATCTTCTTTATTTTGGTTCCGTAGTCGGACCTTGAGTGTACTCAATGATGTATGTTTATTTATGTACTGTGACGTGGCGATTGTAAGCCAACTATGTATCTTTCCCTGGATTATTACATGGGTTGTGTGAAGATTACCTCACTTATGACATTGCTTTCAATGCGTTATGCTCTAAGTCGTGCCTCGACACGGGAGATATAGCCGATCGGGGCGTGATGTTGGTAATCGAGCCTTCCCTACTTAGGAGCCCCTACTAGATTGTTTGTCGACGTTGTTGAGTCTAGAATGGAAAATGTTTTGAGTCTTAGGATTATATATATCGGAGAGTAGGATTCTTTGCTTCCCAAATCCCTTCGACCTTCCTCGTGAGGTATCCCGACGAGAGTTTTGACTCTTCTTCTCAAATTTCACTAAAATTTTTTAGGTTCACGGGTATCTTGGAATCGTTCGATGGTTTTGTGACGAGAACATTGTTCTTGGTGCCTCCCGACATTTAGGGTTGTGGCAGTGTCCCGGAGTTGAGCTCCGAGGTGTTGTCGCCACAATTTTATCGCTGCAGCTCGAATACCGAGTTTTGCCGACATCGAAATCTCTTTTGTGCAGCTTGTTGGTGAGATAACCCCGATAGCTCAAAGATCGTATGAAAAGGGAGTATTGCCATGACTTGCATAACGGATGTTTTTCAAGGTCGAGGTACACGATTTTCGAGGATTTCTTGGTTATGTGTTGACGGATGGATACAAATGGATCTAGGTATTGTTAGTTTGGGTGATATATTTTGTGTCCCTCAGATCCCCAACACCAGATTGCATAACCGTAAAGTTTCGGGAGTTTATAGGTGGGAATTCTAGTAGCTTATGTGATATTCTTTCCGGCTGATGTGTGATTTGAGATTGGGGTTCAACGCCTAGTGGTCCGCCCATTCACGGTCGATTTACAAGGGTCGCGAGACGCCTTAAAGAATCCTTGGCTATGCTGATTCGGGACGCCTTGTTAGTCATTCGTGACGTCTCGCTATACGTCAGGTCCGTAGGGCCCCACCACGAACACTTTGAGCGTAAATCTCTATCATGTGTTTGTTCCGCTCATTCTAGAAGCCAACCTTTGTTTTCAGCCAGATATTCGATTTGTTTCTAAGATGATGTTGTTTCCATATCCTTTATCTAAGTAGCTTCTCACTTATTGGACGGTGATGATTAACTTTGAATTCATTCGCTCATTCTTGTTCAATGTTTATTGTGAAGACTATATGTTGCAATTTCTTTCCGCTGATTCTACTTATCATTTGTCTATCAAAGGACTAACGGATGTCACCTCTTCAGATGGCTCCGCCAACGCTGGCTCAATCCGGATCGCAATGATGGGGATCACGAATCCTCCACCTCCACCTCCACCTCCGCCTCCGCAGGCCCGGCAAGCTATCATGGCAGCCACCAATGCCAATGCTCGATGATTTTGCAGCTCTTGCAAGAACGCATCAGGGCAAGGCAATCAAGGCAATCAAGGTCAAGGCAACAATCAGCCACACTTTGCTACTCTCGCCGGGCCGCTAATCACCAAGTCTTTCGGCTTCGTGTTGAGGCAACAGACGCCGATGATTGGTTAGTGGACATCTGCAAGCACTTTGATCAGTGAGTAATGTCGCACTTCGAGGACTTTGTCAAGTTTGCATCGCTTTCAACTCAAGGATCAAGTCTGCTGAGTGGTTCCAGAATACAAAGATTCCAGAGGAGGTCGTGTCATTACCCGGGATGAGTTCCGCCGTGATTTTCGAGCTCATCACATTCAAAAGTGTTGTTGAGAGCAAGCGTGAGGAGTTCCGCAATCTCAAGCAGGCAACATGTCTGCTATCAATACAATATCCAGCCTCCGTAAGCTCGCTTGCTTTGCTAAGGTGACGACTGATGAAAGGAGTATGATCTATCGCCTCGTAGGTGGTCTCGAGAGAGGATCTGCATTACCTCTTGTGCTGTTTGAGCCAGATAAGTATGATGATTTCTACAACATGGCACTCAAGCAAGAAGCAAGACAGCTCAAGTGCGAGGCTTCTAAGAAGAGAATCAGGATGCAGTTCAGTCCTCCTCGTCCTCCTCAAGTGGCAGCCAAGCAGCAGGTTTTACTCTGCCCTCCTCCGCTCCACACCTTTACCAAAGAAGAACTCAGGTGGCCGTGATCTTCCCACCCACCCAACCCAAGCTATCGTAACAAGTCTAATTCTCAAGCTCCAAGGTCAAGTGCTCCTTACCACCGTCTGGCTCGAGGTCACTTGCAACAAGTGTCGCCAGTATGGGTCACTATGCTAACAAGTGTTTCAACCAGAGGCGCCTTCCGCCCTCCTCCCCGTGGAAATCTTCCAAAGAATGCAAAGGGTCAAGCATAATCCAAAGTATGCCAAGGTCAATATGATGAATGCAGCTCAAAAGAGGATTCTTCAGACAAAGCTAATGGGTAATCTTCTTGTTAATGATATTCCTGCAAAAGTTCTCTTTGACACTGCATCGCCTCGCCATCTCTAAACCATTTGCATCTAAGCATGATTTGTCTCTCCAAGTTTTGCCAAGACCATTAGCGCTTGTCTCCGGCAAATGCATGAATGCAAGCTACATGGTTCCGGATGTCTCTATCAAGATGGGCGATTATAGATTTCTGTCTAAACCAGTTGTCCTTGGTGACTCGGATATTCCGATGACTCATCAAGAAATTGATCCCGCTGGATCCGACGCTTTTACCTTTGAAGACTGTGCTTCTTCCAGACGGTTAGGCGCCACGGTCTAGAGCATCCAAGAGGAATTGTGGATCGCCGAAAGTGACCAAGTATGTGAAGGTTTGGAAGTCGCTCAAGACTTACCACGAGTGATTGGACGAGGTCTCATGTGACCTTAGTTCAAGGAGAATACGGTGAGGACTTGGTGTCCCGAGCTGCGTGTTTCAAGGATCGGGTGTCCGGATCATGTGTCCTCGAGTTTAAATATCACCGCTTCCAACCAGACGCATAACCGAGACAACAGCTTGAACTGGTCTACCAAATCATTGTCTTCACCAACCTAATCGGTTCTATTTCCTCAACCTTTCATTTCTCATTATCGTGTTGAGTGTTTGTCATATCTGTTTTGAAGACTTTGATCAAGACTTTCTCAATTTCCTCGCTCAATTTCTTCACCGCTTTGTCTTCATATTGTGTTATCCTCGTGATTACGCTTTCGTACTGTGATTGTCTTCATTTCATCATGATGACTATGCTTGTAATCTGTTATGCTTACTTCGAGTACTTATTCCGCTGCATGTATTTCTTTGCTAAGGAATTTCTCACCGCAAATTCCTCAAAGAAGAATTTGTAAAATTCATAAAATCGCTTATTCACCCCTCTAGTCGATATAACGACTTTCAATTGGTATCGAGCAAGGTACTCCTTGTTCGCAGGTGATTTTGGTTTAACCACCGGAGTTTTAGTTATGTCGACCGCAGTATGATCAAGGTCTCAGCAGGGTGTCCTACCTTCGATGGGACGGACTACCCTCATCGAAGAACAAAATGCTAATGCATCTTGAAGCAATTGACAACGATCTCTCGTATGTTGTGACAAAAGGTGTTTCCTCACCACACCCTCTCCGAATGATGCCGATGTGAAGAGATTCAAGCAACTCGATTCTCAAGCGAAGAATATCATATGTGGCCATCTCGAGCAAAGGTCAATATGGAAGAGTGAGTGCTTGAATCTGCTAAACTCATCTGGGACAGTCTGTCCAAAGTAATGAAGGTGTTTCAACTCAGCGTGACTCTCGAGTTGATGTTCTTCGAATCTCTTCAACCGCTTCAAAAGACTCGACAACTAAAATGTTCAACAAACCTTCGATCGCTTTCACCGACATCTCAAATGAGCTTCAAGCACTGGTGCTAACCGACATCACCGACCATGAGGTGGTGAAGAAATTGCTAAGATCGCTTGATTCCTCATTTGATACTCCGCACCGATGATACAAGAGCGGTCGACTACAAGTCACTTGATCTAGCTGATATCCTCGAGAGGCTAAATACTCATGAGTTCCAGCTTGTCAAAAAGAGAGATCTCTATGGTTCTAGCTATGGAAAACACGTGCCGTGAAGGCCAAGGTTGTGTCTCGAATCTGAGTGTGAAGACTCGTAGTAGCCTTGGTGATCCTCAAGAATTAAGCCAGAGCTAGCACCGCCATGAAGAAATTCCAAGTTCTCAAGACGTGGTCGCTGGAAAATCCTCAAGAAGCAGTGATTCCTCATCCAAAGGACTATAAGAGAAGACTTTGCCACAAATGCAAGAAACCTGGTCACTACATCCAAGATTGTCCTTAGTGGAAAAGGAATTAAAGAAGAAGAAATACAAGGATTACAGCTCGATGACGCTAAGAAGAAGAAGAAATCGTCAAATCTTCATCATCAAAATCCTCAAAGCCCTCTTCTCACAAGAAAAGAAGCTCCAAGAAGGCTCTGCATTCATTGGCAAGGAAATGGACTCGAGGCTGAATCGAGGAACATGAGGAAGAGGAGGCATCAAGAATCTGAGTCCGTGTGGCAAGTCTAGCTCTCGCCATCGCTTCACCAACAAGTCCATCTTCAACTCAAGAAAATGACCTCACCAACAAAGCCGATGAAGATAGTGATGACTACGCCCCACCTATTGCTTCATGGCAAAGGGTGCCAAGGTACTCAAATATACCTCCTCCGAATCTAGTGAAATGAATCGATGAAGATCTAAAGCCCAGCTACTCAAAACTTGCTAAGATTGTCAGAAACAACAAAGGGCTGTTGAAAAGGTTCAAACATGCTAGATAAGAGTGATGATATGTTAGGTGAAGAAATGGATCGCACTAAAGCCCTCGATCGAAAATCTTCAGAGACTTCAGCCTAGGTTTGAAAGCCTTCAAGGTCATCATAACACTCTCTTGTCTCGATCATGAGAAACTTTCTTATGAATTTCTTCAAAGAAAGCAAGATCTTGAGAAGCTAAGAGTGAGTTATGAAGATCTTCGTAAGGAGCGCGATTCATTACTTGCTCAACAAATCAACGCTTCTCGTGAAGAATTTGTTCCTCCATGCTTAAAGTGCATTGAACGTGAATCGCTAATTCTTCACCTGAATGTTCAAATGCTTCAACTGTTATAAATTCTTCACCGCCTCGCTATCACTAATTCCTCATCCGAGGACATTGCTAGTATCACCGACGATGCAGGGTGAAGGAATTGTACATGATGTGTATGTACAAAAGCCTCAAAGGGCATCGACTTTTGTGATGTGCTTAAAAGCAGATCCTCAACATGAACCCTAGGAAAGAGGGTATTGCCTTTGAGAGGAAACTCAATGCCGATGGAACATATTGAACTCGAGCAAGATCCCAAAACCTCATGGGTTGCTGCAAAGGGACCTCCAGCTTGATCCATCTAACTTATCCGGCTTTACATGCTAATCTCCTCATTCTTCTAATGAGTCATTTGACTCCAACTATAAACTGTTCAAAAATCAGAATGGTGAAGTATTTGCTAGATATGTTGGCACTAATCGCAGAACGGTTCCCCTATGAAGAAAATCTGGGTTCCCAAGAAGTGCCTTGAAAGTCTTCGTGAATGTCCCATGACACCACCGTGAAGAATAGGAACCCCAGATCAAACTCTTCATATGGACCAAATTCTTCATATGGATCCAAGTCCTCATACGGACCAAATTCTCACGTGGATCAAATTCTCAAAAGGATCAAAGTCCTCATATGATTATCATCGTATAATAACTCGCTTCGCAGGTAGAGCTAAGGGCTATGAATATGTGCATTATTCTTCAAACCAATATGTTCATAAGTCCTCAAGAATTTCTCCGCTTATTCATATGCTTACCCTAACCCTCTTATGTGAAACGAAATGGATTGGCCTCTATGCCACCATTCTCATATGGTGCTCGCAGAGTGATGAACTCTTTGCCACCCCTTCGATGTGGGTGGTGAAGAAAAGAACTAACTCTTCTCAGGGTCATGTCTCCGCACGTGCTTTAAACGCCCCAAGAATTTGTCGGGGCCCCGACAAAATGCCCGAAAGGACGATGCTAATCATGATGAAATGAACTTTCATTTCACACGCCCTCATATCGCTTATCTCATATATCGCTCGATGAAATTCATCCGATGAACTTGATATCATATTCTTCATCGATGAAGTATATGAGATCGTAAGTTGCACTAATTCATCCGCAGGATGATCAACCCAAAGCCACCGAGTGGGTTCTCGATAGTGGATGTACAAATCACATGCCCGGTGACAAGAATCTATTGATGGATGCTCCTTATCACCGCCACATCTCAAGCATATCATCTTTGGCCGACAAAGGCAAAAGTCGTATTGGGTCTAGGTAAGGTTATGATCTCTAGGACATACACATGGACAAAGTCATGCTTGTTGAGTCCTTAGGATACAACCTCATGTCATTCCAATGCTTTGTGATCTTGATATGGTTGTTATCTTTGGCAAGTATCGCTGTGTTGTGATTATGGAAGCTGACAATTCCAAAGTCTTCAAGGCTTTAGGAGAGGAGACTTGTATATTGTTGATTTCTCTACAGACCACAACCAGCCGTGTGTCTACTTGCAAAAGCTTCGTATATTGGCTATGGCATCGGCGACTTGGTCACAGGCATGAGGAATTTGCACACGCTTGCAAAGAAGAAGCATGTCATTGGCATTGAGAATGTCAAATTCCTCAAGGATCACTTGTGTGGAGCTTGAAGCTGGAAAATGACCAAGGCCAAGCATCCAAATAAGACTATCATGACCACTACTCGTCCCTTCAATTGCTTCACATGGACCTCTTTGGTCCTAATCATTACTCAGCAGTACTAATGATGCATCTCTATATGGCTTTGTTATTGTTGATGATTACTCTCATACACATGGGTACACATTGTTACTTACAAAATGAAGTGCAGAAGTCTTCAAACGATTTTCCTCGAGGGCTTCAACTAACTTTGGTGTGAAGATCGCATACATCAGAGTGACAATGGAACTGAGTTCAAGAATTCGGTCTTGATGCCTATCTTGATGAACTTGGTATTACTCATGAGTTATCTGCCCCCTATACTCCTCAAAGAAATGGCGCCGTGGAGCGCAAGAATGTAACTCTTGTTGAGATGGCTCGCACTATGCTTGATGAATACAAAACGCCTAGTCGCTTTTGGATTGATGCAATTGATACCGCTGCGCACATCATCAACAGAGTATATCTTCACAAATTCTTCAAGAAGACTGCCTATGAACTCCTCAACGACAAGAAACCCAATGTGAGTTATTTCAAAGTCTTCGTGCTAAATGCTGGATTAGAGATCCTCATCACAATTCTAAATTTGCACCGAAAGCACATGAAGGTTTTATGCTTGGTTACGAAAGGACTCAGACACCTACAGAGTCTTCAACATCGCACTTCACAAGATTGTTGATAATCAGATGTGCGGTTTGATGAAACTAATGGCTCGCAAAGAGAGCACCTACCTTCCGTGTTAGATGAACCAGCACCGAGGAATCTATCAAGTTCAAGGCAACCGAGGATGTCATTCCCATCAAGAATCTGCTCAAGAATTCATTCTCAGACGCTGAAGAACGCCGAGCTGATGCACCAAGATAATGTCAAGACAATGGTGCCGAGGAAAATGATCAAATTCCTCGACGACAACCAGCTCATCCTCGCTGCAAAAGAAGTGCAAGTTGACAAGATCATCGATGACATTGAAGCGCCAGTGTCCTCTCACACGCTCAAAGCTTCACATTTATCTAACTTTTGTGGGCACTATGCTTTTGTCTCTATCACAGAGCCCACTAAGGTAGATGAAGCATTTCTAGAGCCCGAGTGGATTCAGGCCATGCAAGAAGAATTACATCAGTTCGAGCTCAACAATGTCTGAACCGGTCAAACGCCCGATCCTCGCAAGCATAATATCATTGGCACAAAGTGGATCTACCGCAACAAGCAAGATGAAATGGCCTTGTGGTGAGGAATAAGGCACGACTTGTAGCTCAAGGCTACACAAAGTTGAAGGAATTGATTTCGATGAAACTTTTGCACCTGTTGCTAGACTTGAGTCTATTCGATATTACTTGCCTATGCTAACCATCACAATATCACTTTATATCAAATGGATGTGAAAAGTGCATTCCTCAATGGTAAGCTTGAGGAAGAAGTATATGTTGCTCAACCCCTGTGTTTTGAAGATCCAAAGAATCCTCGACAAAGTCTTCAGACTCAACAAGGCCTCTATGGTCTCAAACAAGTTCTACCACGGCGTGGTATGATACATTGAAGGAATTCTTCGTGAAGAATGGCTTCACACCGGTTCACTCGACCCTACTCTCTTTACTAAATCATATGATGGTGAACTGTTTGTGTGCCAAATATATGTTGATGATATTATCTTTGGCTGTATCGACCAACGTTATAGTGATGAATTTGCCTATATGATGAGTGAAGAATATCAAATGTCTATGATGGAGAGTTGAAATTCTTCTTAGGTCTTCAAATTCATCAACAACACAATGGCATATTCATATCTCAGAGAAATACCTCAAAGATGTCCCAAGAAATTCGCATGCAAGATTGCAAAGGCGCTAAAATTCCTATGCCCACAAATGGCCATCTATGCAATCGATGAAAATGGTATTGACTTCGATCACAAGGTATACCGCCCATGATTGGTTCTTTATTGTACTTATGTGCATCTAGGCCAGATATAATGCTTAGTGTTTGCATGTGTGCCCGATTTCAAGCTACACCAAGGAATCACACCATAAGGTCAGAAGCATATTCTTCGATATCTAGCTCACACACCAACACTAGGATTATGGTACCCCAAGGGCTCTACTTTTGATCTCATTGGATATTCTCGACTGACTATGCTGGTGATCGTGGACCGCAAGTCAACATCTGGTACTTGTCATTTCTGACGATCTTTGGTCCGTTGGTCCTCAAGAAACAGAATCATGATCACCGCTTCATCGCTGAAGCTGAATACATTGCTGCTGGCTCTTGTTGTGCTCAATTGCTGTGGATGAAGCAAACTCTCAAGGACTACGCATCAACGTGAAGAATGTGCCTCTCATCGTGACAATGAGAGTGCCATCAAGATTGCTCACAACCCAGTTCAGCACTCAAGACAAAGCACATTCAAATTCGCCATCATTTTCTTCGTGATCATGTGTTGAAGGGCTTACATCTCCATCGAAAGCATGTGAAGACCAAGAACAGCTAGCCGATATCTTCACTAAGCCCTTGGATGAGAAGAGATTTAGCAAGTTGCGTGTGAGCTAAATATCTTAGAATCTTGAATGTTCTTTGAAAAGGACACACATCCCGACACTTATGCAAAATTGATGACTTAGATGTGCAACACATGAAGAAACGCTTTTCTTCAATCAATGAAGAATAACACTCTAAGTGTGAAGAAATTAATGAAGAATTTGATTCTCGTAACCCCACGACAATTGTACGCTGTGTCTGAAATCATCATTCTTATACGGTGGGTCACGCCACCACCAAAGTTGAAAATCTTCAATTTGAGTTTTTCCTCAGTTTTGAAATTCTTCATTTTTCAAATTCTTCAACTTTTCAAAATCTTCACTATTTCCGCTGCTTTTTTCTATATATATATATATATATATATATATATATATATATATATATATATATATATATATATATATATATATATATATATATATATATATATATATATATATATATATATATATATATATATATATATGGTTTATGTCCTCTACAAGATTCACTTATGGCTATTTCTTCAAGTTGCTTTTTCTCGCTAAGTGAATGTGATCGACCTTCCCTCTATGCTATACTCAACCCAATCTATTCACAAATTCTTCATGTGCTGCTCTATTTGAAACTTGTTCAAAATCTTCACCGTGTCCTTGTCACCAAGAAATTGCAAACGGAACTTTAAACTGATCTTATCCAAACTTTCGGTTTTGCCGCCAAACCGCTCCGCATCCCACGATGGATTTATCTATTCACCCACGATCTAACACGATCTCCACTTTTCAAGACGTAAGTGACACATGTCGTTTAATGAGAAGGGTCAGGCACGCTCGTCCCAAATCTTCGCTAACAGTTTTTCACCGTATATATATACCTCTCCCCTTCCTCACTTCCTTTACTCCGCCGACGCTCTCTCTCGCCGAGCTTCAAACCTTAGCCGCCGCTACTCCATCGTCAGCCGTGAGGAAGAGCTTCATCGCCGACTCGTCACCGACGCATCGCTACCGACCGCGGAAATCTTCACTCCGCCGCCAGTAGCTGTCTTCTCCGCCAAGTTAGGGCGTGAAGATCTGAATCGATTAACTTCCCATCTGCTCTTCTTAGTTCGTCGTGTTCTTCACTTCGGTAATTAAAAGTTACTTTATTACTCGCTTTGATTCTCAAACCTTCCCGAAAATCTTCAAAGGTGTTTATTCTTCAAATCTTCACACATATGAACACCTCAAACAAAATATGCTCTTGATTCGCTTTCTAAGCAATGATTTTCTTCAAGATTCCTCAATTGTGTGGATCCTCGATCTATACAACTCGAACCTAAGACAAAGATCGCTAGTGAAATTCTTCAAGGCTCATCTGTCAAAATTCTCAAACTAGTTCTTTTGAAAACCTTCGAGAACGATATGACCTCTCCAAATTCCTCGCAACTATACTGCTCACAGGTATTTCATGTCCG
Source organism: Aegilops longissima (assembly GCA_021605205.1). Classification (NCBI taxonomy): domain Eukaryota; kingdom Viridiplantae; phylum Streptophyta; class Magnoliopsida; order Poales; family Poaceae; genus Aegilops; species Aegilops longissima. The sequence continues at coordinate 7,154 of JAHIAM010005481.1, read as the reverse complement.
CTGCTGAATCACTAGGTTCTCATCAACTTAACTCATTTGCAACGCCTCAAGAAAAGTTGCATACATCTTCAGAGAATTCGCTTGTTCAAATTCCTCACCAAAGAATATGGCGTATGAAAGAAGCCACGTAAAGGAGGAAAGAGGCCCGAGGTCATGATCTGCTTGAAATCCTCGAGGAAATATATGCTGATTATTGCACACCGATGAAGCCGAGTTCGCAAAGAAAATAAAATCAGCGCAAGGTGCGATTCAAAGGATTGAACGGAGATGGGCAAGGAATGGAGGAGTACAGATATGTAACTCCAAAGTACATGAAGAAATTCACACTCAATCCTCCATGCCCAAGAGCTCCATTGGCACCGGTCAAGAAGTCGACCCCACCAAAGATCAAGCTGCAGTGAGGACTTTCCCAAGAATGGGCCAAGCGCCAAGCCAAATTGGCAAGACAAGCCAACGAGGCAGTTGAGGAAATTCAATGAGGACTCGCTACATCTGCTGCCATCGAGGCCTCTCGCAAGCCAAGAAAATCTATGGCAAAGAAGCCCGCACACAAGCCAAGTGTTTCACCAACTGTGCCCTCACGGCCAATTCTCAAGCTGCTCCGCTCCTCCATGTCCTCACCTGCTTTACAAAATCCTCAAGAGTTCCGACAAAGACCTCAAGACTGTGCATCCGCCACGTACAAAGGACTGCAGCATCTCCATTGCCTCCGTGTTTCAGAAGTTCCTCACCGCACCAAGTCTTCATCCGCCCGACTCATCAAGACTAAGGCCACAACTGGACGAGGTCCTCGCCAAGTCCTAAGAAGAAACAGTCGCTTCCAAGAGCCACCAAGATGATGAGGCTGATGATGATGAACTTGGAAATCATCGAGACCGCCAAGAAAGGGTCATAGTGCCAAAGGCACATCTGTACATCATGTTGGATCCGAGGAAAATCCTCAATTACATTGATCTCTCGCACAAGGATCCAAACACCCCAATGCCTGATTTTCATCCGACCTCGACAAAGTCACATGCTGACCCATTTCATCATCAAGAGAAATGGAAGTTTGAAAAGGCAAGAGAGATCAAGAAAGCTCAATACGTAAAGGAGAAGTTCCTCAAGAAAACGTTGTCGTAATGACACCGAGGAACTTCTCAAGGTCCAGATGAAATCCAAGCCCTCAAAGAAAACTTTGATGCTTATTATGCTGATTGGCAAGGAGCCAGTCAGATTCGCCAACCCGACGAAGAAGTTCACAAATGTTGCAGCCCCTAACGCAACAAGAAATTCCTCAGCCGGAGCCTCACCAGCAGATCGAAGAACATGCCAAGACCACGATGAAGTTCAGCTGCTCAAGAAAATGCTAGTTCCGTGGCTGATGATCCCATTCCAGCCACTGAAGAAATTGCTGTGGCATCCACTAGTGGTGCGCTCAAGAAATCGAATAAGTCAGGCAACCGCATTAGTTGCGCTGTGAGGAAAATCAACCAGATTCCTCACCCTCCCGCGCCAACACCAACTCCAATTCTTCCATCCGCCGATGTGAAGAAGACCAAGGCTGCAAAACGAGCTGCAGTGAAGAAACAGAAAGCATCACCAAGGCCAAATTCTTCTACCGTGAAGAAAATGAAGCCAATGACCAGCTCATTTGAAAATCCTATTGATGTGTTCCAATTTCTCAATTCCATCAAAGGACCTTGTTCCTTTTGGTGAAGATTATGAGATCCCAAGTGGATCTCGATGAAGAAAATCATTCTCGCCGCTTCGTCCGAGCAGATTGATGAAGAAATTGAAGTGGAAGCAATCCTTCAACCCCAATCATTTCTCGCCTATGCCTCACCACAAACAAGAGGCTGATGTTGAGGAAATTGAAGAAGATGTGATATTGAAGCACAACGCCAGTGATGAACGATGACTTTTGGGAAAGTCAACATCAAAATTCTCCACTATTCACCCTAATCCAACAGATTCCTCACCCCTGCTCCAACAGCTCAAATGGGCTCAAGAAACTCATCCCACTTCATCTGGTCCATGAAGAAATTCCAGCCACTAGCGCCGATGAACTCGTCATCGCCGATCCTCGATCGCACCAGAGAGGAACAAGAAATTCCTCACCAAGAACCCGAGATTACGATTCCAGAGGTCATGATGCAACTCATCGACACTCCAACGCCAAAGCCAAAGAATCCTTCTCAACAAAGCAAAAGTTCAAGGCTGAAGATTTCTTCAGCGTAGCATGTATTCTTCATCGACATAATCCATATGATTCTGCCGATAAGGAAGAGGCGCTTCGACTGCCAACAAGCCAATTTCTATTCCTCGCTGTTTTCAACAAAGACTGTTGGGGAACGCTAAGTAAAATTAAAATTTTTCCTACGGTTTCACCAAGATCCATCTATGAGTTCTACTAAGCAACGAGTCACGAGAGAGAGTTTGCATCTACATACCACTTGTAGATCGAGTACGGAAGCGATTGAGGGAGTGGTGATGATGAAGACGCTCCCAACGTGATTCCGATCACTGATGACCAAAGTGCTGAAAGGACAGCACCTCCGTGTTCAACACACGTATGGGATTTACGGCGCCTCCTCCGCCTTGATCCAGCAAGAATGAAGGAGAGGTTGAGGAAGACAACTCAATGGCAGCACGACAGCTGGTGCAGCTTGGTACGACAGCTTTCCCAAGCAGGCTTCGCAAGCTCATGTGGAGAAAGAGAGGTGTTGGGAGGGAGGGCTGCGCCTTCAATGGTGTTGGCAGCCTCCCCCACCCTCTATTTATAGGAGGAGAGGGCAGGGGCTGCCATCTAGGGAAACCCTAGATGGGGGCGGCGGCCCAAGGGGAGGAGGAGGGTGGCTTGCCCCCAAGCTAGGGGCGCCTTTAGGTTTCCCTCCCAAACCCTAGTCAAGATGGGCTCAGGTGGGAGGCGCCGCCAGCCCACCAGGCTGGCTCCCTCCCACTTAGCCCATATGGGCCCCCCGGGAGGGGTGGCCCTCCCTGACCTCCGAACCTCCCTGTGGCCCCTGCATTTCACCAGATACCTCAAACTTTCCTGAGTCCGCTTAACCACTTTCCATATATAAATCTTTACCTCCCACCATTCGAACTCCTCGTGACGTCCGGGATCTCATCCGGACCAACAACATTCGTAATCACATACTTGTCTTCCTATTAACCCTAGCGCCACCGAACCTTATGTGTAGACCCCACGGGTTCGGAGACATGCGACATGACCGAGACTACTCAAGTCAATAACCAACAGCGGATCTGGATACCCATGTTGGTCTCTACATGCTCCTCGATGTTGTCATCGGATGAACCACGATGTCAAGGGTTCAAGCAACCCCAGATTCTATTCCCTTTGTCGACGGTATGTTACTTGCCCGAGACTCGATCGTCGTATCCCAATACCTCGCTTAGTCTCGCTAGTATCGCAAGTCACTTTACTCAGATCAAGAATGCATGATCCCGTGACTGACACTTGATCACTTTGAGCTCATTATGATGATGCATTACCGAAAGTGGGCCCAAGGATACCTCTCCGTAACACGGAGTGACAAATCCCGGGCCTCGATCCGCGTCAACCCAATGGTCACTTTCGAGATACCAGAGTGCACCTTTATAGTCACCCGCCACGCCAGACGCTTGATACACCCAAAGCACTCCTACGGTATCCGGAATTGCACGATCTCATGGTCTAAGGAAGAGATACTTGACATTGGAAAAGCTCTAGCAAAACTAACTACACGATCTTGTGCTATGCTTAGGATTGTCTTATCCATCACGCCATTCTCCTAATGACGTGATCCCGCTTGTCAATGACATCCGATGTCCATAGTCGAAACTATGACTATCTGTCACCAACGAGCTAGTCAACTAGAGGCTTACTAGGACGATTGTAGTCTATGTATTCACACGCAGTATTACGATTTCCGGATAATACAAATATAGCATGAATAAAATACAATTATCATGAACAAGGAAATATAATAATAATGCTTTTATTATTGCCTCTAGGGCATATTTCCAACAAAGACAAAGTCTTCGATCATGCACATATTCCTCATGTGGACATGGAGTCTCCGCCAGTTTTGAGCCACCCTCAGTTCTTCACGACACCGGACTTCAATTTCTGACCGACATCTCGTGGATTGGAATGAAGAACTAATTCTTCAATTCTATGCAACATCGACATCACCGAGACGTCAAGACGTGAACTCATGAGTGTTAGATCGATGTCCGAAAATACTCACTACAAGGCACCAAAGAATCGAATTGCTTCGTGGCTCGCCACTCAGTCCTCCCTTGATGGTGCTCGTTGTATTTACAACGAACTGAGCTTTCAAATCACTATATGCAAGTGTCGATGAAGCCTTTTGAAGCTGTGGCAGGCCCTAAGAACCAAATTCCTCGCCAAGGAATTATTGTATGTGCCTCTGACTGTCTATCGATTCGACGAAGACAATGAGTCCTATCAAAGGCCACGACTCAAATGATGAAGAAGTCGCTGGCATCATGAAGAATATGCTTTTCAATATCATTCATGGTGTTCTCCAACTTCCATGATTTCTTCATGAGGACTCGCGCACATTGCTATGTCACCATTTGAGCTGAAGCCTTATGCGCCTTTGGATAATGAGATTCATCAGACAAGGTCTTCACTCAATTACAAGGCTGATACTCAACCACCGCAGCTACTTGCCCTCGATTGAAGTCCTCAAACGGACATTTACCTCACCGATGACAAGGGCAAGGCAACTGCCAGATCGATGAAGGCATTCGCCCATTGATGGCCAGCTTTGCAAAGCTGCATCCTACTCCACCAATGATGACTCGCCACACATGACTCGCCAAGAAATACCTCAGCCAAGCAAAGTCCTCAAGCCACAAAGACCTGTGGTGATGACTGATCGTGAGTTACTCCTCGCCTTCATCAAGGTTGATCGCAATCATAAATGGGTCAAGCGCCGGCTTGGTTCAATTCTTCACAACATGACCTCAACACACAATGTAGTGAAGAAAACCACCACTACCTCCATGAAACCTTCAAACGCACTGGCTGTTCTTTCTAATGTCACCGTGACGGAAGAACCGATTTATAATGGGTCTCAAGGAAGAATTTGACTGGTCTGCACCTCCTCCAAGAAATACAAGAAGGTCAAAGTTCCTTCCTTGGTGGCTAGCTCCTACTCTTCATCGCGAGACACCGATGAAAATGAAGACTTGACGACACTCAAGGCAGGCCCCACTACAACAACCGACTTAACAACGCCAAGGCCCTTCTTCAACTTGAAATTCTTCAGTATGCGTAGTCCTCGCCGATCCTTTTGGTCATTCGATGACAAAGGGGAGAAATTTGAGTTAGTCTTCAAGCCGGTCTATTATATGGGCATTTTTTTGTTAAGTTACAACTCGCTCTTCCTGAACTTTTATTGATCGAGTTGTAATCTTAAACCCGATGGTGCTCGATATTTTTGATGCAATCGAGCTCGATTCTCTTGAGCTCGATTCTTTGATGCTATTTTGCATGCCTCGTTCTCATTAATGTTATTGCACGATGCTGAATTTCATCAAGCACCATATTTCATCATGCATTTCAAATTCTTCATATTATATGTCAATGCGTATGAATTACAAGATATAGGGGAGATCTCCATGATTCAACTCTTCAAATGTGCATTGCCTCAAAAGCAAATTCCTACTATGCACATCTTCGGGGGAGTTCTTCTATATCTTGCAATCAAATTCCACAACATCAGATTTACACTTCATATGTTTATCCCTGTTGAAAAATTAACTTATATTGTCATCAATCACCAAAAGGGGAGATTGTAAGTGCATCTAGTGCCCTTAGTGATTTTGGTGTATTGAAGACTTATAGGTTAAGGGACTAATGTGTTTGTGAGTGTACATGTGATGTCGCCAAAGGGCGAAAAGCCGAAGATGTCCGCGTGTTGAACTCCATGACCGGCGCCCAATCGGATCTGAGCAAGGGGGGCGCCGGAGGGTTCGGAGTCCGGAGAGGAGTCCGCACCTTGGAGTCACGGCTTCGCAGGACAGGATGGAGTTCGCCTAATCGCTCGAGATCAGAAGCCCGAGGCGGTGTCCAACCACTCGCCCTCGATCGGGAATCCGCCCGGATTATGGGTCGAGCGGGCATCGGTGCGGGCCTCCAAGGCAATCGCTCGGTCGGCGTAGCTAGAACGCACTCCATCGAGACAAGGCGGTACGCTTGGCTGTGGCTCAATCCGTCAAGATCAAGTCTCCGCGACATCGGTCGATAGTTCAAACTTCCAAATCTGACCTGATGGCCATGGGCGAAGCTTTCGATCCGCTTCAGATGGCTGCCGGATTGCCCGCAAGGCAAAGCCGCCGAATACGAAGATCTGTCCGGGAGAAAAGTCTCACCGGACTGCATCGTTGTTGATGATCAAGGAGCCATCGGGCCTATCGGTGACGGCACGCAGGAACTCTCAATGAAAGCACCAATGTCGTGTCAAACCGGCGGATCTCGGTAGGGGTCCCAACTCAAGGCCTAGGCGGATGGTAACAGGAGACAAGGGACATGATGTTTTACCCAGTGTTCGCCCTCTTGATGGAGGTAATACCCTACCCCGCTTGATTAATATTGATGATATGGGTAGTACAAGAGTAGATCTACCACGAGATCGTAGATGTAAGTGCATCTAGTGCCCCTTAGTGATTTTGGTGTATTGAAGACTTATAGGTTAAGGGACTAATGTGTTGTGAGTCTACACAGGTCTATAAGTCTATGAGGAGTTTGATATTTACAGAGAAAGTTTAATTTCTAAAATGAAGTTCTTCGATCAAGACTTTGATATTCTAAGACTTCATCAAGACTTTGAAAGTGAAGAAATTGGTGACCTTGAAGACTTGGTATTCATTTGAGGAACATGAAGCGTGAAGACTTTGTTTTCGTAGTTTCGCTTTCTTCTTGAGTCATAGGAAACACCGCATCAAGAAGGGGTCGAGGAAATACTAAGGAAAAATTTCCATGTGATGCTCAAGTCAAAATCCTACACCTACCAATCCCTTCGAGTGAAGCCTTTGAAATCTCATATGCTTACCAATTTCTTCAAAGGATGAGACGACGTTTTCCGGTCACGAGGAATTTGTTCGACCGAGGAGTTAGGAATTCGCCAAAGGCGGAT
>JAHIAM010005480.1:0-29859 GCA_021605205.1 Aegilops longissima | reverse complement strand
TTGAAAAGGTTCAAAACATGCTAGATAAAAGTGATGATATATTAGGTGAAGAAATGGATCGACTAAGGCCCTCGACCAAAAATCTTCAGAGACTTCGGCCTAGGTTTGATAGCCTTTCAAGGTCATCATAACACTCTCTTTGTCTCGATCATGAGAAACTTTCTTATGAATTTCTTCAAAGAAAGCAAGATCTTGAGAAGCTAAGAGTGAGTTATGAAGATCTTCGTAAGGAGCGATTCATTACTTGCTCAACAAATCGCGCTTCTCGTGAAGAATTTGTTCCTCCATGCTTAAAGTGCATTGAACGTGAATCGCTAATTCTTCACCTAAATGTTCAAATGCTTCAACTGTTACAAATTCTTCACCGCCTCTCGCTATCACTAATTCCTCATCTCGAGGACATTGCTAGTATCACCGACAATGGTGGTTGAAGGAATTGTACACATGTGCATGTACAAAAGCCTCAAAGGGCATCGACTTTTGTGATGTGCTTAAAAGGTGTCCTCAACAGAACCCTAGGAAAGAGGGTATTGCCTTTGAGAGGAAACTCAATGCTGATGGAACATATTGAAGCCCGAGCAGCACCCCAAAACCTCATGGTTGTCGCAGGGACCTCCATTGATCCATCTAACTTATCTGGCTTTACATGTAATCTCCTCATTCTTCCGATGAGTCATTTGACTCAACTATAAATTGTTCAAAAATCAGAATGGTGAAGTATTTGCTAGATATGTTGGCACTAAGTAGAACGGTTCCCCTATGAAGAAAATCTGGGTTCCCAAGAAGTGCCTTGAAAGTCTTCGTGAATGTCCTCATGACACCACCGTGAAGAATAGGAACCCAGATCAAACTCTTCATATGGACCAAATTCTTCATATGGATCCAAGTCCTCATACGGACCAAATTCCTCACATGGATCAAATTCCTCAAAAGGATCAAAGTGCTCATATGATTATCATCGTATAACAACTCTGCTTCTGCAGGTAGAGCTAAGGGCTATGAATATGTGCATTATTCTTCAAACCAATATGTTCATAAGTCCTCAAGAATTTCTCTCTTATTCATATGCTTACCCTAACCCCTCTTATGTGAAACGAAATGGATTGGCCTCTATGCCACTGTTCCATATGGTGCTCGCAGAGTGATGAACTCTTTGCCACCCCTTCGATGTGGGTGGTGAAGAAAAAGATCTAATCTTTCTGCAGGTCAGGTTCCTGACGCGTTTTAAATGTCTCAAGAATTTGCTAGGGCCCGACAAAATGCCTGAAAGGACGCAGACTAATCATGAAGAAATGAACTTTCATTTCACACGCCCTCATATCGCTTATCTGTTATATCGCTCGATGAAATTCATTTGATGAACTTGATATCATATTCTTCACCGATGAAGTATATGAGATCGTAAGTTGCACTAATTCATCTCGCAGGATGATCAACCCAAAGCCAATGAGTGGGTCCTCGATAGTGGATGTACAAATCACATGATCGGTGACAAGAATCTATTGATGGATACCTTATCACCGCCACATCTGAAGCATATCATCTTTGCCGACAAAGGCAAAAGTCGTATTGGGTCTTGGTAAGGTTATGATTCTATGACATACACATGGACAAAGTCATGCTTGTTGAGTCCTTAGGATACAACCTCATGTCCGCTCTCAATGCTTTGTGATCTTGATATGGTTGTTGTCTTTGGCAAGTATCGCAGTGTTGTGATCATGGAAGCCGACAATTCCAAAGTCTTCAAGGCTTTAGGAGAGGAGACTTGTATATTGTTGATTTCTCTAGTGACCACAACCAGCCGTGGTGTCTACTTGCAAAAGCTTCTAAGGTGGCTATGGCATCGACGACTTTGGTTAAGCGTGCATGAGGAATTTGTACACGCTTGAGAAGAAGAAGCATGTCATTGGCATTGAAAATGTCAAATTCCTCAAGGATCACTTGTGTGGAGCCCGTGGAAGCTGGAAAATGACCAAGGCCAAGCATCTAGCTAAGACTATCATGACTACTACTCGTCCATTCAATTGCTTCACATGGACCTCTTTGTCCTAATCATTACTCAGCAAATACTAATGATGCATCTCTATATGGCTTTGTTATTGTTGATGATTACTCGTTAACATGGGTACACATTGTTACTTACAAAAATGAAGCAGGGAAGTCTTCAAACGATTTTCCTCGAGGGCTTCAACCAACTTTGGTGTGAAGATTCCACATCAGAGTGACAATGGAACTGAGTTCAAGAATTCGGTCTTGATGCCTTTCTTGATGAACTTGGTATTACTCATGAGTTATCTCGCCCCTATACACCTCAGCAAAATGGCGCCATGGAGCGCAAGAACAGTACTCTTGTTGAGATGGCTCGCGACTATGCTTGATGAATACAAAACGCCAAGTCGCTTTTTGGATTGATGCAATTGATAACTGCTGTACACATCATCAACAGTATATCTTCACAAATTCTTCAAGAAGACCGCCTATGAACTCCTCAACCGACAAGAAACCCAATAGAGCACCTACCTTCGTTAGATGAACCAGCCTCCGAGGAATCTATCAAGTTCAAGGCAACCGAGGATGTCATTCCTATCAAGAATCTGGTCAAGAATTCATCCTCAGACGCTGAAGAATGTCGAGTGATGCACTCAAGATAATGTCAAGACAATGGTGCCGAGGAAAATGCTGATCAAATTCTCGACGACAACCAGCTCATCCTCTCGCTAAAAAGAAGTGCAAGTTGACAAGATCATCGATGACATTGAAGCGCCAGTCCTCTCACACGCCAAAGCTTCACATTTATCTAACTTTTGTGGGCACTATGCTTTTGTCTCTATCACGAGCCCACTAAGGTAGATGAAGATTTCGAGCCCGAGGATTCAGCCATGCAAGAAGAATTACATCAGCCGAGCTCAACAATGTCCGAACTGGTCAAACGCCCAGATCCTCGCAAGCATAATATCATTGGCACAAAGTGGATCTACCGCAACAAGCAAGATGAAAATGGCCTTGTGGTAAGGAATAAGGCAGACACTTGTAGCTCAAGGCTACACAAAGTTCAAGGAATTGATTTCGATGAAACTTTTGCACTGCTGCTAGACTTGAGGCTATTCAAGATATTACTTGCTTATGCTAACCATCATAATATCACTTTATATCAAATGGATGTGAAAAGTGCATTCCTAAATGGTAAGCTTGAGGAAGAAGTATATGTTGCTCAACCCCAAGTTTTGAAGATCCAAAGAATCCCGACAAAGTCTTCAGACTCAACAAGGCCTCTATGGTCTCAAATGACTTCACGGGCGTGGTATGATACATTGAAGGAATTCTTCATGAAGAATGGCTTCACACCCGGTTCACTCGACCCTACTCTCTTTACTAAATCATATGATGGTGAACTGTTTTATCTTTGGTTGTACTGACCAACGTTATAGTGATGAATTTGCCTATATGATGAGTGAAGAATATCAAATGTCTATGATGGGAGAACTGAAATTCTTCTTAGGTCTTCAAATTCGCCAACAACACAATGGCATATTCATATCTAAGGAGAAATACCTCAAAGATGTCCTCAAGAAATTCGCATGCAAGATTGCAAAGGCGTTAAAATTCCTATGCCCACAAATGGCCATCTATGTAATCGATGAAAATGGTATTGACTTCGATCACAAGGTATACCGCCCATGATTGGTTCTTTATTGTACTTATGTGCATCTAGGCCGATATAATTCTTAGTGTTTGCATGTATGCCTGATTTCAAGCTACACCAAGGAATCACACTGCCGGTGTCAAACCGGCGGATCTCGGTAGGGGGTCCCAAGCAAGGCCTTAGGATCAATGGTAACAGGAGGCAAGAGGCACAATGTTTACCTGGTTCGGGCCGCCTCGATGGAGGTAAAACCTACTCTTGCTTGATTAATATTGATGATATGGGTAGTACAAGAGTAGATCTACCACGAGATCAGAGAGGCTAAACCCCAGAAGCTAGCCTATGGTATGATTGTGTTATATTGCATATCTGTCGACTAGCCCGCCCTGGTTTATATAATGCACCGTAGGCCTAGGATAACAAGAGTCCCAGCCGAACACGCCGGTGGGGAGGAGTCCTTGTCTTGATCACCAAGTCTTGTGGAATCTTCCTTGTATGCGCGCACGGTCCGGACTGCCCATGAGTATGCGGCTCGGGGTCCTCACCAATCTAACCGATTGGGGACGACGTGGTGAGTACCCCCAGTCCAGACACCGCCAAGAGTCCCCTCGAACGGTCTTCGTTAGGGACGCCTCGATTCTTCCGAATCTGTTCTTCATCTTCGCCGCCGGTCTTGAAAACTGGTTCAACAAATCTTCTCATCTTCGATTTGAGGATCGCCAAATGCATTCGGCGAAGTTTATACGCCGGCATCCGAGGAGCCCTTTAAGTTTCCGCCTTTATCAATGCCTTGTTATTTTTATGCCACACCTCGGTTTGAAGTTATTCCGGCGGCAGCGTTCTTTGCGGCCCGAGCTCCAACGCCGGACTGGATTCGAGGTATCTTTGCACCGAGCACCAACGCTGACCGCTTCCCAGCTTTAACGCTGGAATGTATCCGAGCTCCAACGCCGACTATGTGTCCGAGCTCCAACGCCGACTATGTATCCGAGCCCAATGCCGACTATGTATCCAGCTCCAACGCCGGATGCTTCCCACTCTAACGCCGAATGTATCCGAGCTCCAACGCCGATCAGTATCTCATGTGTCGTGAATCACCTTGGTTCAAAGAAGTTTGAAGGAGTTTAGCCGAGCTTAATGCCGGAAATGCCTTCTAAGGAGCCAGCCACTTGTATCCGAACTATATGCCGAATTGCTTCCGAGGTGGCGCACCACCCCAACATGGGCTGATTTTTGGTCAATATTTTTATTGATGCAATTTATTCTCCGACGAGACATATAGCCAGAGTCTTCAAGGTGTGTATCGGTCTAAAACCCGAGATGCACTCAAGGATGACATAAGACCGCCGATACCAAGAATCACGAGACTCATGTTGATTTGCAAATCGGCCCGAGGATCAAGTCCTAGCTCGCAGAATACTTCGGACGCAAAAGCGGCGTGCTCAGATTCTCGAGACTCAGGTTGGGTGCGGCCGACCAACCCGAGGATCAAAATCTCTCGAAACTGACACTTAAAATTTTCTCATAGAATAAGCAATGCAAAGGCCCTCGAGACACCGGGTCGGGTGGCAACACCAGATTAGGGGATCGATGTGCCCCTTTAATATTTGTAAATAATAAGCCCGGCTCAATAGCCCCGAGCCTTAATGCGGGCACGGTGGACTAATTAAGGATTGATATCCATAGTAAAAGAACAAATTATGTGTAATGACTCAATGTATCCAAGTACTTTATGTCATTAATGCTCGGATCCGCATTGTACAAAACTTTGTTGACCGACCATCGGTTTGAACATCCTCGGTCAAGAGTCGAGGAGTGTTTGTCCTACTTTATAAAGCCTTTTATGAGGGCAAAGATTTACTTACAAACAAGGCAATCTGCCAAACGGTTTTATAAACAAAGGTACGCAGAGAGATATGTTATATTACCGCTTAATGTAATAAATGTCTTCCAAAGAAAATAGTCCCGCTTATCGGTTCCTTTTGGGTTGTCATGCTAAGCATGATCATGAAACCTCGTAGCCCAATGTAAGAGCAAAAGATCGAGGATTTAGTTTGGGAGGCCGCTAATAGCCCCCGTAGTGTTCGCGCATACGAGGTCAAGCCGAAACACTTCGCCAATTTTATGAATGGCTCATTATTTAGTATAGTCATCGGATCGCTGACTAGTTTACACCTATTGTGACAGCTGGCCGCTTTCTCCATCGAGGTGCTTGACCATGCGAGCTGGAAGTACAATCGCAGGGGCTCTCCTTTGCACACCTAGACGAACAAAGCGGAACGTAGGAGGCAAGCGCGAGCCGCAACCCAACTATTGATCAAGACACAATTCAAACTGATGCATATATAGAAATATCCGAGAATGTTTTTGCCGAATCTCTAAAGGTGTCCGGCAGCTGCATCATAAACTTGTGCCGAAACACACAAATAGTTAAAAGTGCCAAAAGCTTGAAAACTAAAAACGCCAAGAAAACATGACGTCCAACAAGATCAAGTGTTCGTGCCAATCCTAAAATTGACTTTAGAAAACAAGTGCTTTTGCTGTTTTAACATGACACATCCTATCTCAAGACTTCAAGGGTTTTACCACGGCCAGCCTCCCATCCCAAGGCGGAGTACTTCTCATTAGGCCAGTTTAGAAAAACTAAACTCTAGCGGTTTTGAGAGAGAAATTAGGCTCCCTGCTAGTGACCGCACACTCGTGTCGAGAAAGGAGTGATAAATAATAATAAAAACTCGCAACGACTAAGAAGAAAAACGCTTAGTATGAAACGCTCAAATAAACATAAGAGCCCCCAAGTGACTTGGGTAAAGTTTACTATATAATGTAAGGTGACATGTAAAATGCCTTCTAGCCGGATTGTAGATCGCTTGTCGAAGCGGACCTTTTCGCCAACCTCGGACCCAATAGTTCTGAGTATGTCCAATACCCTCGCCGTTATAAAAACCGGGCATGCGTGGAGACCAAAGCGAGGGGTCTATTAGTGCTTTATCGCATAAGTGCCCAACTAGTTATGTTATATTACATGGTTAGTAAGAAACATCTTCCAGGAGAATAGTTCCGTTAGGGGTTCTTTCTCGAGGCATGCCCTAAAGTGCATGTCCCGATCGCGAAAAAGAGCAAAAAACATCTGGGGCAGGTAAATGAATAGGTAAGAAATCATCTTTTAGTTCATCGACCGAGTATTCCTTAAGAACGCTTAGCTGCTTCAGCCAGCCTGAGGTACAGATCCGCTGACCCGACAAGAATAATCGCAGAGGTGCTCCTTTACCACCTAGCCGAACAATCGAGAACGAGGGTAAGCACAGGAGCCGCAACCCAGCTTGGCCAAAACTTAAGTCATATCGATGCATATAATGGTGAATAAAAGGTACATGCGGAAGTGTAACACATGTGTTTGGCATAAAGACCAGATTAATAAGCTTCAAAGAAGCCCCTGTATAATGAGCGCTGGTAGCACGTCAAGTGTAAAGTAACAAAGTTTGACGAGGAAAATTTTACAAGCAACTTTTTCCAAAAGTATAATGCGGTCGAGCCGAACACAAGTTAAAAATTTAAAACTTTGAGCATGAAGGCAACTTAGCTGGTTAATGTGTTTGGTATTGACGCGCGGTCCGAGCTTGATGCGGACAAGGTTCCATCCCCAAGTTGGTCCCGAGGTGGCGGAGCAAAGAGCTCGCCTCCGGCGGTGACATAGCACAGTCAATACAGACGGCAGAGTGATGCCAAGTCCCCGCATAGGGTAATGAAGTGTTGACGAAGCCCCGGCCCACCGAGGTGACGCTAAAGGATATAGTCCGCTGATCATTTTCCGCGTACAAAAATAGTGCGCATCGGGATAATAGTAATAATAAGAATTAAAAAATGTTGCATAATAAATAATTTATGCAAAGTGAGTAATAAAGAAATATGGCCTCGCGCCAAGTCAATGTCGATGCAGGTCGCCATGAATGCAATAAAGGCGTGGCAAAGCTCGATTCACAGTGTCGGTCCGAAGTTCGATGCGCGCTCACGGACTATGCACGGAAACTGACCGAACCACCATGCGATCGCCATTAACGCGCCACCATTTGATGGATCTGCATATATGATGGACAAACCAGAGTAATAATTCCTTAGGAAAATGAACCCAAACAAGCAAAAAATACTAGGATTAATAGCACCTGCTTTATTTGTTGTAGCAATCAAGGAGGTGATTCCCAAAATTGGGACTCGATCCGCCGCACCCATTGCTTGGTCGGCTAGTGACGCCGGGTGTCCGGAGTAGGTTGATGAAGAGATGGCGAAGCCCCGGTCCAGCCGAGATGTCGGTAGGTCGGCGGATGGACACCAGCTTGAAGAAGCAATAGTGCAGCCCGCCGATGCAGGTCGTGGACGCGGTCGGCGCCGCTTGATGAAGCGACCGCGCGGCGATGCCGGTATGCCCACTCTGTGTAATCCGTGGGGCGCGGCGTTGGTGATGATTTATCCTTCGTGATTCCGACTTGTTCGGCTTGCCGAGATGATGATCCGAAGAAGTTGAGTTCGCTCAACAAAGTGACGACGTGTTCAGCGCAGGTCGGCAGCCGTGGAGCAATATTGCCGGACTGGTTTGACACCAGCATGATGTTGAAGATCATGTTCAAAAGATCTTAAAGTTAGTGGATGTGTTCGAGAACAAAACACAATACCCTGCATAAAACTTCCTTCAAAAAGGATGTCCAAATCCCGCTCATAAAAAGATGAACTCGGTCGGATTCGTTGCGCAGAAAACAGATCCAACACAGTGATGCACTAAACGGAAGGTTCCTGGAGTTTGACGGTCGGATCGAGCTGAAATTTTGAGGGTGGTAGATATAGGAATTCCGCAGCCGATCAACGGTTGATCTTCCAAAGGGAGTCCGAGCTAAAAGCTGACACCACGCCTAAACTCGTCCGGATTCTCGTCTAGATTCAATGCGGCTCCGTATATCAGAGATTGCCGAGATTCCTCCATCGAACTCGACGAAAATTTTCCAGGGTTGTTGTAGACTCAATTCCGCATAATTCCACCAAACAATCGTTAAAACGATGCTTGAGGAGGCGGTGTGGCGGACACAAGTCCGCTGTCCGTAAAATAAGACGGTTGCCCGTGGGCATGTTGACGCTGAGCCCCGGCCCCTCGGATGATTCCTCCATGATCTTGATAGAGATCGAGTTGATGTTGATGAAGGCCCTCATCCAACATGACGATCGGAGGTAGGACGCAGTCCTTGGTCGAACTCAAGGTGACCAATAAGCTGGTGACGAAGAAGCCGACGTCGTAGCTGACTCGCAATGAGCCATTGATCCTTTCACCGATCACACATCGGAACTCTCAATGAAAGCACCAATGTCGGTGTCAAACCGCGGATCTCAGGTAGGGGGTCCCAAGCAGCGCCTTAGGATCAATGGTAACAGGAGGCAAGAGGCAATAATGTTTACCTGTGTTCGGCCCTCTCGATGGAGGTAAAACCCTACTCCTACTTGATTAATATTGATGATATGGGTAGTACAAGAGTAGATCTACCATGAGATCGTAGAGGCTAAACCCTAGAAGCTAGCCTATGGTATGATTGTTGTATATTGTATATCTGTCGACTAGCCTGCCCCGGTTTATATAATGCACCGAGGCCTAGGATAACAAGAGTCCTAGCCGAACACGCCGTGGGGAGGAGTCCTTGTCTTGATCACCAAGTCTTGTGGAATCTTCCTTGTATGCGTACACCTGTCCGGACTGGCCCATGAGTATGCGGCCCTCGGGTCCTCGCCCAATCTAACCGATTGGGGGACGACGGTGAGTACCCCTAGTCCGTGACACCATCACACACCATAAGGCTGTGAAGCATATTCTTCGATATCTAGCTCACACACCAACACTAGGATTATGGTACCCCAAGGGCTCTACTTTTGATCTCATTGATATTCGACCGACTATGCCGGTGATCGTGGGTCGTAAGTCAACATCTCGGTACTTCTCATTTCTCGACGATCTTTGGTCCTGTTGGTCCTCAAGAAACAGAATCGCGATCACCGCTTCATCATGAAGCTGAATACATTGTTGCCGGCTCTTGTTGTGCTCAATTGCTGTGATGAAGCAAACTCAAGGACTACGGCACCAACGTGAAGAATGTGCCTCTCATCGGATAACGAGAGTGCCATCAAGATTGCTCACAACCCGCTTCAGACTCAAGACAAAGCACATTCAGATTCGCCATCATTTTCTTCGTGGTCATGTGTTGAAGGGCTTACATCTCCATCGAGCATGTGAAGACCAAGAACAACTAGCCGATATCTTCACAAAGCCCTTGGATGAGAAGAGATTTAGCAAGTTATGTGTGAGCTAAATATCTTAGAATCTTTGAATGTTCTTTGAAAAGACACACATCCCTACACATATGCAAAATTGATGACTTAGATGTGCAACACATGAAGAAACGCTTTTCTTCAATCAATGAAGAATAACACTCTAAGTGTGAAGAAATTAATGAAGAATTTGATTCTCGTAACCCTACGACAATTGTAATGCGGTGTCTGAAATCATCAATCTTATACGATGGGTCACGCCACCACCAAAGTTGAAAATCTTCAATTTGAGTTTTTCCTCGCTTTTCAAATTCTTCAACTTTGCAAAATCTTCACTGCTTTCCGCTGTTTTTTCATTGGCTATATATATATATATATATATGGGTTTATGTCCTCTACAGATTCACTTATGGCTATTTCTTCAAGTCGCTTTCGCTAAGTGAATGTGATCGGACCCTTCCCTCTATGCTACACTCAACCCAATCTATTCACAAATTCTTCATGTGCTCTATTTGAAGCTTGTTCAAAATCTTCACCGGTCCTTGTCACCAA
This sequence comes from Aegilops longissima, assembly GCA_021605205.1. Taxonomy (NCBI): domain Eukaryota; kingdom Viridiplantae; phylum Streptophyta; class Magnoliopsida; order Poales; family Poaceae; genus Aegilops; species Aegilops longissima. The sequence continues at coordinate 19,361 of JAHIAM010005480.1, read as the reverse complement.
GAAGGCGAAGGACTTTAAACTGATCTTATCCAAACTTTCGCTTTTGCCGCCAAACCGCTCCGATCCCACGATAGACTTATCTATTCACCCACGATCTAACACAATCTCCACTTCTCAAGACGTAAGACATATGTCGTTTAATGAGAAGGATCAGGCACGCTCTTCCCCAATCTTCGGCTAACAGTTTTCACCGTATATATACCCCTCTCCCTTCCTCACTTCCTTTACTCGCCGACCGCCTTCTCTGCTCGAGCTTCAAACCCTAGCGCCGCTTACTTCATCGTCAGCCGTGAGGAAGAGCTTCATCGCTTTGACTCGCTGCGACATACTCGCAGACCGATCATGAAATCTTCACTCCGCTGTCAGCCGTAGCTGTCTTCCTCCGCCAAGTTAGGGCGTGAAGATCTAACCCGATTTAACTTCCCATCTGTTTTTCTCTCGTTGTTCTTCACTTCGTAATTAAAAGTTACTTTTATTACTCGCTTTGATTCTCAAACCTTCCTGAAAATCTTCAAAGGTGTTTATTCTTCAAATCTTCACACATATTAACACCTCAAACAAAACATGCTCTTGATTCGCTTCTAAGCAATGATTTTCTTCAAGATTCCTCAATTGTGTGGATCCTCGATCTATACAACTCGAACCTAAGACAAAGATCGCTTAGTGGAATTCTTCAAGGCTCATCCGTCAAATTCCTCAAACTAGTTCTTTTGAAAACCTTCGAGAACGCGATATGACCTCTCCAAATTCCTCGCAACTATACTGCTCACAGTGTACTCATGTCCGCTGCTGAATCACTAGGTTCTCATCAACTTAACTCATTTGCAGCTTCTCAAAGAAAAGTTGCATACTTCTTCAGAGAATTCAATTGTTCAAATTCCTCACCAAGAATATGGCGAAGGAAAGAAGCCACGAAAGGAGGAAAGAGGCCTGAGGTCATGACTTTGAGACTCCGGGAAATATATGCTGATTATTGCACACCGATGAGGCCGAGTTTGGCAAAGAAAACAAAATCAGCGCAAGGTGCGATTCAAAGGATTAAACGGATATGGGCAAGGAATGGAGGAGTACAGATATGTTACTCCAAAGTACATGAAGAAATTCGCCTCAATCCTCCATGCCCAAGAGCTCCATTGGCACCTGGTCAAGAAGTCAACCCCACCAAAGATCAAGCGTGGTGAGGACTTTCCAATAATGGGCCAAGCGCCAAGCCAAATTGGCAAGACAAGCCAACTAGGCAAAGGAGGAAATTCAATGAGGACTCTCACATCGCTGCTACCACTAAGGCCTCTGCAAGCCAAGAAAATCTATGGCAAAGAAGCCCGCACACAAGCCAAGTGCTTCACCAACAAGTTCCCTCACGGCCAAGTTCCTCGCTTGTGCCCTCACGGCTAATTCCTCATGCTGCCCCCGCCTCCCAAATCCTCAGCCCCTACAATGTCCTCAAGAGCTACTCCCAAGTCCTCAAGAGTTCCGACAAACCTCAAGACTGTGCATCCGCCACGTACAAAGGACTACAGCATCTCCATTGCCTCCTGTGTTTCAAAGAAAGTTACACACTGCACCAAATTCTTCATCCGCCCGACTGCTGAAGACTAAGGCCACAAATGGACGAGGTCCTCGCCAAGTCCCAAGAAGAAACAGGTCGCCCAAGAGCCAATTCAAGATGATGAGGCTGATGATGATGAATTTGTGGAAATCATCGAGACCGCCAAGAAAGGGCCGCTAGAGCTAAAGGCATACTGCGGCCGCCGTTGGATCCAAGAGCGATCCTAGACTACATTGATCTCTCGCATAAGGACCCAAACACTCCTATGCTCGACTTCAGTTGACACCGCCAAAGTCACATGTTGACTCATTTCATCCAAGAGGAGAAATGGAAATTTGATACGCCAGAGAGATCAAGAAATCGCAGACGTAAAGGAGAATCATCAAGAAAACGTTGTCAAGATCACAACCAAGAACTTATCAAGATGCAGCTGACATCAAAGCCTCAAAGAACAAATTTAACTCCTATTATGCTGATTGGCAAGGAGCTAAAGTCGATTCGTCAACCTCGACGAAGAAGTTCACCAATGTTGCTGCCCCTAACGCAACATGAAATTCCTCAGCCGAGCCTCACCGCAGCAGATCGAAGAACATGCCAGACCACCGATGAAGTTCAGCCGTCAAGACAATGCTAGTTCCAGGGCTGATGACTCCATTCCACCACCGAAGAAATTGCTGTGGCATCTACTAGTGGTGCTCAAGAAATGAAGAAGTCGTGGCAATCGATCGCCATACCGAGGAAAATCAACCAGATTCCTCACCTCCCCTCGCGCCAACACCAACTCCAATTCTTCCATCTCGCATCTAATGAAGAAGACTAAGGCTGCGTAACGAGCTGCAAAGTGAAGAAACGGAAAGCATCACCATGCGAAAATTCTTCTACCGCAAGAAAATGAAGCCAATGACCAGCTCTTTGAAAATCCTATTGATGTTGTTCCAATTTCTCAATTCCATCAAAGGACCTTGTTCCTTTTGGTGAAGATTATGAGATCCCAAGCGGATCTAATGAAGAAGATCATTCGCTGCTTCACGAAAGCAGATAGATGAAGAAATTGAAGTGTAAGCTATCCTTCAACCCCAATCATTTCTCGCTTATGCCTCAGCTTCACAGTCAAGAGGCCGTGTTGAGGAAATTGAAGAAGATGTGATATTGGAAGCATAACGCCGTTGATGAACGATGACTTTGGGAAAGTCAAGATCCAAATTCTCCACTCTTCACCCCAATCCAACAGATTCCTCACCGCTTCCAACAGCTCAAATGGGCTCAAGAAACTCATCCCACTTCATCTCAGACATGAAGAAATTCCAGCCACTAGCGCCGATGAACTCGTCATTGCCGATCCTCGGATCGCACCTCAGAGGAACCAGAAATTCTCACCAAGAACTTGAGATTGCGATTCCAGAGGTCGTGATGCAACTCATCGACACTCCACCGCCAAAGCCAAAGAATCCTTCTCAACAAAGCAAAAGTTCAAGGCTGAAGATTTCTTCATGAGCACGATTCTTCATCGACATAATCCATATGATTCTCGCCGATAAGGAAGAGGCGCTTCGACTGCCACCAAGCCAATTTCTATTCCTCGTTGTTCAACAAAGACAAAGTCTTCGATCATGCACATATTCCTCATGTGGATATGGAATCTCTGCCAGCTTCGAGCCAGTCTCGTTGTTCTTCACGATGCAGACTTCTAAATTTCTGCAATCGACATCTGTGATTGGAATGAGGAACTTATTCTACAATTTATGCAACGCTGCACATCACCGGAGACGTCAAGATGTGAACTCATGGGTGTTAGATCGATGTCTGAAAACACTCACTACAAGGCACCAACAACGAATTGCTTCGCCCTACCACTCACCCTCCACTTGATGGTGCTCGTTGTATCTACAACAAACCCGAGCTTTCAAATCACTATATGCAAGTGCCGATGAAGCCTTTGAAGCTGCAGGCACTAAGAACCAAATTCCTCGCAAGGAATTATTGTATGTGCCTCAACTGTCTATTGATTCTCGACAAAGACAATGAGTCCTATCAAAGGCCATGACTCAAATGATGAAGAAGTCGCTGGCATCATGAAGAATATGCTTTTCAATATCATTCATGTATGCTCCCGGCCAACTTCCATGATTTCTTCATGAGGACTCGCAAACATTGCTATGTCACCTTTTGAGCTGAAGCCTTATGCACCTTGGATTATGAGATTCATCAGACAAGGTCTTCACCAATTACAAGGCTGATACTCGAACCACTACAGCTACTTGCCCCGATTGAAGTCCTCAAACGGACATTTACCTCACCGATGACAAGGGCAAGGCAACTGCCAGATAGATGAAGGCACTCGCCCATTGATGGTCAGTTTCACAACGCTGCATCCTACTCCACCAATGATCACTCGCCACACATGACTCGCCAGAAATACCTCACCAATCAAAGTCCTCAAGCCACAAAGACCTGTGGTGATGACTGATCGTGAGTTACTCCTCGCCTTCATCAAGGTTGATCGCAATCATAAATGGGTCAAGCGCCGCTTGGTTCAATTCTTCACAACATGACCTCTACACACAATGCAGTTGAAGAAAAACCACTACTACCTCCATGAAACCTTCAAATGCACTGGCTGTCCTTTCTAATGTCTACACACGGAAGAACTCGACGACAATGGGTCTCAAGGAAGAATTTGACCGTCTGCACCCCACCAAGAAATACAAGAAGGTCAAAGTTCTTCCTTGGTGTCCAGCTCCTATTCTTCATCGCGAGACACCGATGAAAATGAAGACTTGACGACATTGCGGCAGGCCCTACTACAACAACAGATTCTAACAACGCCGGGCGCCCTTCATCAACTTGAAATTCTTCAGGGTGTTAGTCCTCGCCGCTCCTTTGGTCATTCGATGACAAAGGGGAGAAATTTGAGTTAGTCTTCAAGCCGGTCTATTATGTGGGCATTTTTTGTTGTTACAACTCGCTCTTCCTAAACTTTTATTGATCGAGTTGTAATCTTAAACCCGATGGTGCTTTGATACTTTTGATGCATCAGTGCTCGATACTTTTGATGCTATTTTGCATGCTTGTTCCTCATTAATGTTATCGCACGCATGCTGAATTTCATCAAGCACCATATTTCATCATGCATTTCAAATTCTTCATATTATATGTCAAATGCGTATGAATTACAAGATATAGGGGAGATCTCCATGATTCAACTCTTCAAATGTGCATTGCCTCAAAAGCAAATTCTCACTATGCACATCTTCGTGGGGAGTTCTTCTATATCTTGTAATCAAATTCCTCAATATCAGTATTTACACTTCATATGTTTATCCTCGTTGAAAACTTAACCTATATTGTCATCAATCACCAAAAAGGGGAGATTGTAAGTGCATCTAGTGCCCTTAGTGATTTTGGTGTATTGAAGACTTATAGGTTAAGGGACTAATGTGTTTGTGAGTGTACACAGGTCTATAAGTCTATGAGGAGTTTGATATTTACAGAGAAAGTCTAATTCTAAAAATGAAGTTCTTCGATCAAGACTTTGATATTCTCAAGACTTTCAAGACTTTGAAAGTGAAGAAATTGGTGTGACCTTGAAGACTTGGTATTCATTTGAGGAACATGAAGCGTGAAGACTTTGTTTTCGTAGTTTCGCTTTTTCTTTCTTGAGTCATAGGAAACACCGCATCGTTAAAGGGGTCGAGGAAATACTAAGGAAAAATTTCCATGTGATGCTCAACTCAAAATCCTACACCTACCAATCCCTTCGAGTGAAGCCTTTGAAATCTCATACGCTCACCAATTTCTTCAAAGGATAGAGACGGTTATTCTGTCACGAGGAATTTGTTCGACCGAGGAGTTAGAATTCGCCAAAGGTGGATTGCCTACACAAAGGAGGAACATGATAGCCCTGAGGAATTTGAAAGTCAAATTTCCGATCTGCTGTCATCAAGCGCGCCACCTGTCCCAAAATATCTTATCCACCTAACGGTCATATCATTGAAGGGCATTTATTTATTACCATGTCGGGCTGCTCCTAGGCTATAAATAGCCGCCTCACAACCACTAGCTGGTTGGCTGCCCGAGAGAACTTGACACTTGTCATTTGAGAGCAACCCATCCTCCGAGGACTTTGAGCGAAAATCATCGTGTGAGGAAAACCCAAAACCAAACCCCTACAAACCCAAAGTGATTGAGCATCTCAAGAGATTGATCCTGTGGATCCGACGCTTGTTACCTTTGAAGACTGTGCTTCTTCCAGATTTGTTAGGGCCATGGTCTAGAGCATCCAAGAGGAATTGTGGATCGCCGAGTGACCAAGTCTGTGATGGTTTGGAAGTCGCTCAAGACTTACCACGTGATTGGACGAGGTCTCGTGACCTTAGTTCAAGGAGAATACGGTGAGGACTTGGTGTTCGAGCTGCGTGTTCACGATCGGGTGTCCGGATCGTGTGTCCTCGAGTTTAAATACTCACCGCCCAACTTTAGACATACAAGTGAGACAAGAGTTGAACTGGTCTACTAAATCATTGTCTTCACCAACCTAATCGGTTCTATTTCCTCAACCCTTTCATTTCCTCATTATCGTGTTGAGTGTTCATTCATATCTGTGTTTGAAGACTTTGATCAAGACTTTCTCAATTTCCTCGCCAATTTCTTCACCGCTTTGTCTTCATCTTGTGCTATCCTGTGTTTACGCTTTCTTATACTCTTTTGATTGTCTTCATTTCATCATGATGACCATGTCTGCATTCTCTTATGCTTACTAGTGAGTACTTATTCCGGGTAAGTAGTTCTTCACTTAGGAATTTCCTCACCGCAAGTTCCTCATTGAAGAATTCATAAAATCGCCTATTCACCCCCTCTAGTCGATATAACGACTTTCACACCCTCCGCTGTAGATGACGCAGTATTACGCGCATGCGGCGCCGCATTTACTACGACACGACATCGCCTACTACTGGCTATTACGCGCGCATTTATATCGACCAGCATATATGTATGTACAAGTTCACGACTGTAATGACAATGCTACGACGCTCGACCGTGTGGGTCCCGACCGTCAAAGATCCTCATGGCGAAAAATGTAGCTGGTGGGTCCCAAAGAGTGAGGGCGCTTAATCGCTTTTTTCCGGACGCACTTCCTTTATGCGTAAGATGTAGCTGGTGGGTCCCAGCAATGGGGGCAAATCGCTTTTTTGCCCGGACGCACTTCCTTGCCTTCAAGATGTAGCTGGTGGGTCCCAGCAATGTGGGGCGAATCGCTTTTTTTGACTCACTTCCTGCGTATAAGATGTAGCTGGTGGGTCCCAGCAGTCAGGGGAAACTTTTCGCTGAACACGGTGGCCTGTCCGTGGTCCCCTTGCCGTGTGGAGGAATCATTATTTTCCGCCAGAATAAGTAGGCACTTCCTGCTGCAGCCGTGGACCCAAATGTCACCTCTCCATGTACAAATCCATCTCGATGGAAGTCGCCTGACCGTTGACCACGCCAGACCGAGAGCACCACAGCGGTGGACGACGGTGAGGCCTAGGAAGGGACGACTGAGCCGGGAAGACGCAGCAGTGGGATGCCCACGCCAAGAGGAGTACGAGGGTTCACTGTTCGGCTGTGTGAGGTTGCTGTCAGCCAGATTAACAGGGGGGTGGGTGAGTAGAGGGATGGCCTGCCAGCGGTGGGAGTAGTAGGGGCGTGAGGCCTCCGCGGCATCACACCGCCACGGGAGGCAGGAGCACGCGACACGACCGGCGCTGGTTTGGGCGGCCGAGCAAGAAGACCAGAGGTTAAAGAAGCACTACAACCGTTGGATGAACATCGACGTAACAGGAGCTAGAATCATTCATATTGACTAAGTTGACAAAGCCCTCCGTCTCCCCGCTGCTTTGGTAGGCCCATAAGTCAGCCTCCCAAAGATGCCGGGTTTTAGTCAAGGTGGGGAGTATTCATTTTTTGTGCGTAATAAGGAGGCACTTCCTTGCGCGGAAGATAGCTGGTGGGTCCGACAAGTCAGCTGGGGCACGCTTTTTTCGTGAAATACAGAGGCCCTTCCGTGGGTCCCAGATGTCACGGAGGAATCATTATTTTGCGCTGAATAAGGAGGCATTTTTTGTTTGGCGCAGGGACCAACTGTCGCCTCTCCACGCACAGCCTACTTCGACATGGTGTCGCTTGTTGACCACGTTGACCACGCCGCCGAAAGCATCCAAGGTGGTGGACGACGGCCAGGCCCTGCATAGCAACGAGCCGAGATGGGAAGACGCGGGAGTAGAGTCGCAGACGGAGAGGTGTACGAGGGTTAATCTGTTCTAGTGCGTGTGGTTCGGCAATGGTGGAGAAGAATAGGAGGTGTGGAGGGTTGGAGGATGGCCTGCTAACGTGGAGTAGCGCCATAGCAAAGCGCATAAGCAGTAGTTGCTAGCAGCAGGAGGCGGAGGTGGTCCCGGGCACCGGAGGAAGAAGATGAGAGATTGAAGATGGATGCTCGCTGCTGATGTAAATCCAACGGCTAACATGTCGTAATCATTTGTTGACTAAATTTACAACGACTTGCATTGGCTTCACCTATTGCCCCACATTTCAGCCTCCAAAATGTGGCACGATTCAACCCATTTTTTAGAATTTACAGTCAATTTGATCTTTTTTTTTGAATTACAGCCATTAGCTGGCTGGTGAACAATTAATGTAGCTTTATGCGCCATTATTTTATTTCCTAAAAATTACAGGCCATTTGCACTTTATCTACATACACGATTTTGCTGGGCTGATTCTAATTATAATGTTGGTTTGGGCCAGCAATGTTATCAAAAAATAAAAAAGGGCTGAGCAATTTGTTATAAATATATTTAAATAATAAATGATATTATTACATTCGTCCTTAAATCTTACCAAGCTTTTGTACACAATCACTAGTATTTTCGTACAAAACAATCCAGGATTTTATTTGTTAAGAAATTATTTTTATAAGTTAATAAGATGGGATATTGTTTTCATATGTAAGTATCTCATAAATATATGATGACAATAAAAATAATATATAGTAACATATAAAATAATTTAAATATATATAATATAGTTAAAAGGAAACATAAGTTGTACCATGCTCCTATTCTTATATAGAAAAATAGAACAGACCGCCATGCTTTCTTCAAAAAAACATAAATTGGGCAGCCAAAATAAAACCTCGGATGGGAGGTCCATAGGTCGGTCGATACATGACGGCCCTAAGAAAATACTAACAGGCCCTCCCATCGAGGTCATGGACTGCGATGTTAAAAGTGAAAGCCTAGACGGGCAGCCCAAAACCACGCCCAACACTTGTCAAAACTCCGCCCCTCGCTTTTCTCCGTGTTTCGCACACTCAAGATTGTGTGGGCATTTTGACTGTGCATCATATGAAGATGTGCTATGCATGAATGTTGATCAGCTTGATGTTAACTCGGCTGGTAGTTCCATTTTCGACTAATAATAAAACTTCCAACATGATGTTAACCCTGTTTGAAAAGGCCGTGTTAATATAAATGCTCGCTTCAAAGTTGCGCTTATCTCAAACTGAACTTGCGTTTTTATCTGAAACTAAACTTGCGCTTTCTTCGCTCCGCACTTTTATACTCCTATGAAACTACATTTTTAAGTGCTAAAATAGATCTCTAGAATTCATAAAATTCTTCATATGCTCAATACTGCAAATCTGAAATTCAAAAGACATTCATATCTGAAAGTACTCTCAAAATACACAACACAAAACACAATTCACAACCGCAAATACCGACAACCCTAAGCTCCTCCTAACAATTCACAACCTGCCCGACTATTGGGCTGGGGCAGTCCCTCCTATTCCTCGGCGGCAGATAGCGCCTGCGTGAGACGATGTGAACGGCGAGGGAGACGATGGCAGGAAGCGCCAGCCGGCCAACTGCTTTTCTCCTCTTGCAGTTGGGTTCGGTCGACGAAGACTCCACCGCTCGCCTCCGCAGGACACCTCACAAACGGCACCTCAGAGATGCTCGAACCTTTAATCTCGTGGATGCTCCATCTCGATCGACATTTCACCACCGCCTCCTCACGATCGGATTCGTGAATTTGTTTGCTCCATGGCCCAGGAGCAGCTCTATGTACTCCGCGCGATTTCTCCGGGAGTATCGCCGCTTTTCGCCTGCTGCAGATATTTGGCCATGGATGTCGCTGTCACGCTTAGTTGGTCCTTGTTGTCAAACCAAGATCAGATCTCCAACATCCTAGCTAGCTTCATTGTGGTCGCTGTCGATCCTCACGACGGTTGTAATCCTCCATCGATCTACTTCTCCACAGCACCTTCACTGCCAAGCGGTGGTTTTTGAATGGAAGAGGAGAGGAGCGGCGCTGGTTTTGGATTAGAACGGAGAGGAGCGACGCTGGTTTTGACCGAACAAGAGAGGAGGGCGTGGTTTTGAAATGGAAGAGGAGAGGAGCGGCTGGATTTAGATTGGAACAGTAAGAGGAGCGCGGTGGATTTAGATTGAATAGGAGAAGAGCGTAAGAGCGGCGCTGGTCTTGGAAGTATTTTTTGTTGTTTTATGATTTTGGGTCAAAGTTTGACTATCGCATCGTATGTGACAAGCAAATGTGAATGCATGTCACCAAAATTGTATCGCTTGGTTCAGATCGAATGTACTTTCAAACTATATTATTTTTGCAACGATAACATATATTTTATGTATGAAAATCATGGTCAATTATGACCCGTAATAAAAGGGAGACTAGTTGATGGGGTCGCTTTCTTAATTGAAGGGTAAATTGATTTTGATTTTGATCCAGTCACAGCACGCCGCCCTCTCGCCTAATCCTAACATGCGCCTCTCCCTCTTCTCCATTGCAAACCACCTCCTCTCCTGCCCATCATCTCCATTCCAAACCACCGCCTCGCCTCTCCTCTCGATCTTCTCCATTGCAAAACCACCACCTCTCCTCTCCATCATCTCCATTCCAAACCACCTCCTCTCTCTCCATCATCTCCATTCCAAAGCCACCGCCTCGCCTCTCCTCTTCCGATCTTCTCCATTGCAAAACCACACGCCCTCCCTCTCCATCATCTCCATTCCAAAACCACCGCCTCGCCTCTCCTCTTCTCGATCTTCTCCATTGCAAAACCACCTCCTCTCATCATCTCCATTCCAAAACCACCTCCTCTCCTCTCCATCATCTCCATTCCAAAGCCACCGCCTCGCCTCCTCTTCTCGATCTTCTCTCCATTGCAAAACCACCTCCTCTCCTCTCCATCATCTCCATTCCAAAACCACCTCCTCTCTCTCCCTCTTCTCTATTGCAAGACCACCGCCTCCTCCTATCTTCCAAAGCTAGCACCGACCACCTGTAATCTACATCTATGGAGAGGATGCAATGAGCGATCAGCAGATCGCCGACGCCACTGTGCAAAGTTAGCCAGGTTGAAGGAGATACTTAGTTGGTTTGACAATGAGTGGAGATTTTGAGGACGCAAGGGCCATGTGGCAATGTATGCGAAAGAGCAAGACGGCGGCGATGAGGGCGGCGATGTACATGTACTCCTCGGCGCAGTCACGCCAGCAGTCCTCCGAAGTTCATCGAGTATCTCCTATGGGCGATGGAGGAGACAGATTCACCGAGGCGACGCCAGCGGAGGTGGTGGGCGACAGGTCAAGGTCGAGCACCCAGAGGATAACGAATCGATCGAGTATGGTGTGCCGCTCGTGAGGGTGTAGAGCCAGCCAGAGCCACATGAGTATTCGCTCTCCCACCGCAAGAGGAGGCCGGATGGCGACGCCGCTTCTCGATGTTCTCCACGGTTCCTCGACGCCGCATTTCAAGGGCGGCAGTAGGGTATAAGGTAAGCTTCAGACTAACCTAATCTTCCACCTGCTCATGCTTACAATCAGTGCGCCAGCTAATGAAAATCATGCTTACAATCAGTCTCCGAGTACTACGCCAATCACCCTAAAATAGCTCGACCTTGGGTCAAAGCTGTGACAAAGGTACAAATAAAGAAAAATGGATTGGTGCTTTTTCTTAAAAGAGTACTCCCTAGAAAACTGCCAATATAAGCTACTAGTATTTGGTTAGAGGATTTGCTGCCAGAAAGATCCGTCCACGAGAGCGCCACACATCCCACTGGTTGTGGTGGATGCCAATGCGCATGCAGCATGGTTGGTGTCGGTAATTTTACTTGGCACACCTCGTGACTCTCGCATATATGCCGGTTCCATACGCACATTTGTGCAGTTCCACAAAATGCAGCTGAATAACCCTGTTTGCACAGATAATGAAAAGCATGATTACATTATAGTGGCACTAGTTGATGAAACACACAAAATAAATAGAATAAAATATTGCGCTTAGAATCATAGTATGCCATGTCATGAGGGCTTAGATGGGCCTATGACGCTCATATGGTACACCTCATATCGACATCGCCCCAAGTCTCCCAGATACACCTTCCGCCAGGATGAACATCACAGTACACAGAAGAGTACAAGGAGGCGCTTTGAGACATTCAAATCTCTATTTTTGTACATATCAACTAAAATTAAGCACCCTAGTTTGCGTAAACACTTAAACATTAACAATGGGACTAGTTGATGAAACATACTTTAACAAAGAGAAGCACTTTCTTTATCTACATTGGAAATGAAATGATAGAGATGACACTCGCCTATTTTAATCTGTATTATTACTTCATTTTATCAAGGACACTAGGGTCGAAAGGTGGCAAACGAGGTGTACCGTAGGCCGCAAGGATGGAGGCCAGGGTGCTTAGATCGATGTCAAGCTGGCTCTTTCAATCACCAACATGGATGATTCAATTCATGGACCTTTTGGTGCAGTTCACCTAAAATGAAGCAATGTCCCGTGAGCTAGCAGCTTCTTCTTCAATTTTTTAAGAAAATGGTTCCAGCCCCGTTCCATTTCCATCGAAAACGAAACCCACAGAGCTTCTTCTTCATTAGTTGCAATAAAATTGAGCAACATCAAGGTTAGTTGTGAAGCTCCTGGAATGCTCAACTATAATTTGATATCATTTGTGCAGTTCAACTAAGATCGAGCGTGAAATGTATATCTCGCTTGCACAAAAAGGTGGAAAGGAGGGTGACTAATAAGTAACAAGTGATGAAACCTGCATCAAATGAAAAGAAGCATGTTCCTTATCCGAATGGCAATCCTACAAGGACAAGAGCAATTTCTAAAGCAAAGGCATTGCTAGATATTAGTGTGGGCATTAGATTAACTATGCCAACCGTTAAATACGACATTACTTTGGGCAGGAGAGTAGGTGGACGGACGCTTGCATTTCTAACTAAAAGAACCAACTTATCTTAATGGGAAATTTTAGCAGACATGTAAAGAAGTGCCATTGATTCATATTATTGGAGGCATTACATTGAAAACAACATTGGTTTAACGTGTCCTTACTTTTAACAGCGCGACTGCTATATTTTACCAGTGGCATTACATAAGAGTGGCTCAGGGCAACAAACATCAAAACAGGATATCTGGGTTGGTCCCATTTTTGTTTGGTATAGCCACCTTATATCGTAAGGCTAGCAAATCTAGTGTCGGACTTACTCGCTTGACTTGTCCCCCGTCCCCACTTTCTTTCCTTTTTCAACCAATAGATCGGGTTTATATTGAGTTTGTACTGCTTCCTTTTATTCCCTATTAGACCTAGAGACCAGCTTGATAGCCGCCTCGCTACTTTTCGCCCCCATTATTTCCTCTTTCACCAAGTCCTAGATTCGTGTAACAAATCCTCCCCACCCCCACCCCCTTTCTTCCTTGTTTGAACCAAGTAGTACTAGATTCGAGTGCATGAAATAGTTTTACCTCTTAAACGTAAAACAATTAGGTGGTTTTAACAGCCGATCGATCCCATCTACGAGGGGGCCTCGAGAAATAGTAAAAGTTACAAATGCAGCGACTTCAGAGCTCGAAGTAGAGCAAGGCCGGTTTCAAGGAAGTTATACCGATGGTCGCCGGATGTCGCTAGGTGGGCGGAGGGAGGCCGGATCTGCCCACACTATGACAACTAGGAAGAAGAGGTCGAGGCCCTCCTCGCCAAATGGGTGCTTGGGAGAGAACGGCAAGGCAGTTGATCGGGATGCGCCAAAGAGTGGGTAAGAGCCGCCGAGGACGCATCACTGAACGCTTGCACCTTCTCACCTTCCCCGACGGAGAGGATCCGTTGAGATCTGTGACCAGCGGTGAGCACAGAGAGAGGTGTGTGGCCACCACTGCCGTGTTTTGGTCCTCGAGAGGCCGAGACTCTGTGAAGAGAGCAACACTAGCAAGCAAGCGAGGCTCCTGCTATATAGTGGAGTAGTAATTAGTTTTTTTGTCTATCGGAGCGGCTTGACCTCGAATGACTGCCGAGAAGTCTTCATGCACGGGCCCGGAGGCGCTGTTGTCGCTATTTTGATCTCAAGCGCCGGATTATAACATATAACACGTAAAAATGCCACATGACAAGAAATCATAACCTCACTACCCAAAGGAGACAACATGAATCCCGACGGACAAACTAGATGAGGAACAAAGCTCAAATTAAAGATAAACTCATAGAAAAGGGGTCCGCCGACAGATGTCCTAATTAACATAGCCGGCTTGACCTAGATGGCAGCCGAGTAGTCACCGTCGGCATGTGCCCCCAATGACCAGCCCAACTCAGCTTGTCGCTTTTAACCCTCGCAGTGATCCAAGCACATGACACATAATTTTGCGAGATGACAAGAAAGCTTTTTTAGATTTCTCACCACAACTACAGCCATGTACAACACAGCCTGCATGATATTTAGACGATAGCCAATCTAGGCGTGGTTCGCTAGAGTCTGGTCACATGCATGGACAAACTGATCTTCCGTGGTCTTGCAGGATCGCCTGTGCACCAACATAGTACAACACTTCTAGTACTATCGCTTGTCTCCCTTCTATTAAGTCACCCGACTTCATGGGCCGGGAGTGTGCCTATGGTCGGTTCTCAATTGCCGCCCCACATGTGTGTGTGAACGCAATATGACACGCTGCTCCATTCGAGAGAGCAAGCGTGCAGCATCGACCGATCGTTCTGGGTGCGACGCTAACGCGACGTATGCGGTTGTATACTCCGTACATGTGTACCACCATTTTCTAGACGCTTTGCTCCATGGCTGGGCGCAATCCATGGATACAAAATTAGTATATCAGATACTATATAAAAGTCGAGGGCGGGCTTTTCCTGCTCGTAGGCGGCGGGACAGCCCACTTAGTCGGTCTTGATGACACGAGAAGACGAGGGAGTAGGTTGCTGCAAACGAGGGTTGTGTGATTTGATGAAGTTACGGCCGGACAGGTGGGGCCCCTGATTTGACTTTCCATTATCATTTTAATCACAAGCGCCACGACCGACGTGAGTCTCCCCGATTCCCGACCACCTCCATACAGTGCCTCTCCCAATGCTCCACCATGTAGTAGTAGAGGCTGGCTCTTGCATGAGAGCCCACTTCTCCACCTTTTTCCTTGCCTCTCTTTCCTCCACATATGCAAAATGCCATGTAAAGCCGCAAAGTGCACTATTGTACTTACTTGCTCCACAGTAGCTAAGCTGCCACATAGGCATAAAGTCTGATGTGGCAAACGGTGCTAAGTGCGGTACCTAGGTGAAAAGACAATTTTGAGTCTATAGCTAATTAAATGAAGCAAACTTAGCACCACCATTTCATTGAAGAGGTCACCCTTGGCAAATGCAATAAATACTAGACATCGAAACCTATTATAGAAGAACGTTTTTGACACTACACTAGCTAGTGTCAAAAACGTTTTATATTATGGGACGGAGGGAGTACGAAGAAAGAGATAGAGAGGAGTAAAAAAACACTTATAGCCAACCTTGTTGTAGTATGAGTGACTAAGTGATGACTATGTATGACATGCCAACATCGACAGCCTAACGCACTGCAGTTAAATCTCCAAGGGCTGACTACGCCGAGCGACGCGACGGTCGTGGTAGGCGCGACTACGATACGGTTGCTGGCAGCCCTGGATCTGAGATCAAACGGTCGATGCTAAGTTGCTGAAAATTTTAAGAATAACCTCCGTGATAGGATATTCACCCATAGGTCTAGAATCACGCCATGCAACTGCTCGTCTCGATCCAAGGGCTCTTTGCTCGTGATTATGGAGATCGGAAAGCCACTACCCTGCTCGCACGCCGGCAGTTCGCTTCCTACTCTTTCCCCGCACGCCCTTATTACTACGGTGGTTCGCCTCCTGTCGTCCCCGCTCATTCACATTACGGCAATTCCACTAATCTTAACCCTCCTTCCAAATCCATAGCGCCCCAAATCTCCCCGATCGGGCGGTGAGTACAAGGTTAGAACCATCATCGCGGCATGAGTTCGACGTCATCTACACCTTACTTCCGCTGACGGTGAAAGGATGCCTTTCGCTTCAGACGCATGTTCGAAACTCACATGATGAGGGTTGCTAGGCTAGATGTTGAGTATACACTGTGGGACAAGAGAAGGATCTAAAGGACTAAGAGAGGAAGAAGCCCGCCGTGATCCAGGTTTGTGCATATACGTTTGCTTGGTCTACCACATATGCCATGCCGACGCTGAGTGCCGGATTTTAAGAACTTCCTCGAGGGAAAAACAGTCAAATTCGCCATCAGAGACTTTAAGAACGATAAAGAAGTCTCAAGGCCGGATAGGCCTCAAGTATAGGCACCGTTAAATCTCCAAGGGCGCTGACGGCAAGCAGCGACGCGACGGTCGTGGTAGGCGTGATTCATGATACGGGCTGTCAGGCAGCCCTTGATCCGAGATCAAACGCACGATGCTAAGTTGCTGAAAATTTGCGTAATAACCCTCCAGATAGGATATTCACCCATTGGTCTAGAATCACGCCATGCAACCGCTTGATGTCCGAACAAGGGCTCTCGAAGCCCAGATAGGAGAATGGAAAGCCACTACCCTGCCGTCAGACGCCGGGCAGTTCGCCCTACTCGCCCCTCGCACGCCCTTTAATACTACGGGGCGGTTCGCTTCCTAGTCGCCCCGGCCCATTCACATTACGACGTTCCACTAATCCTAACCTCCTCCCAAATCCATGGCGCCCCAAATTTCCCTGATCGGTGATGAGTACAAGGTTAGAACCATCACCGCGATGAGTTCGACATCATCTACACCTGCTTCTTCCGCCGAAAGGAAAGGATGCCTTTCTCGCTTCAGACGCATGTTCAAGACTCACATGATGAGGGTCGCTGGCTAGATGTTGAGTACACCACAGCCAGTAGTATGAGAGAAGGATCTAAAGGACGCAGAGAGGAAGAAGCCCGCCGTGATCCAGTTTCATGCATGACTTATGCTTGGTCTACCACATATGCCATGCCGACGCTGAGTGACAGGATTTTAAGGACTTCCTCGAGAGCAACCTAGTCAAATTCGCTATCAGAGACTTGTTAACGACAAAGAAGTCATGGTCGGATAGGCCTCGTAGTAGGCAACACCTTCGACCTCCAAAATAATCGGCCGGTGTCCTCGCGTCACCCTTTCATGCTGACCTGGCAGGAGCCATGGTTCATCCTTCAGACGGTAAACCGGAGAAACCTCATTACACGCTTTCATCGTCATGCATGGCAGCGAATGTCCTAGATATAGACCACATCCACTACGCTGCAATGGATGACTACCTTTGTTTCAATATCTACAAGGGTTGGATGAAGAGCAACAGCCAAGTTGGCGGTTCATGCAAAGAAGTATCGCCAAGAGGAAGAGGGACAAGGACGGAAGTCGAGGACGCGGACGAGGACCCGGTAAGGTGGCATCGCATTGCTCATCGTGGTTCTAATGCAGTGTCACCGAATAGTTGCAAAGTTTAATTTCGTGTGCTTAATTTAATTTGAGGGTGTGTTGTGTTGAGCCCCACAGAACTATGTTATGTTTCTTCTTGTTACTTTAACTCTTCAAGAAGTACATACTAGTATTTCTTACATTTCATCTTTTAGTTGGTATAGTACTACCACTGCTTATTCACATTATATACGTACATATATATATGGCCAACATCACATAGCTAGCAGTTTAGTTGTCAAAGAATTTCTGTGGTGCTTAGTTTTGTCAAAGAATTCAGTGGTGCTTAGTTTTATTTGAGGGGTGGGTTAGCCGGACACCATTATTGTGACTAGCCTTTTAATAGTACTATATGCATAATTTGGCTATTTAGCGCCTCTATATGTACCATCTTTTTAATTTCAAGTTTTTGCTCCATGGCTTAATCCATCGAATCATCGCTGCAATAAAAGTATACATTTTTTAAAAGGCTAGAGGGCGGGCAGTCTAGCTTGGTTTGTTTCACTTAAGAGAGGCGAGGGCCTTTGTGATTTTATGGCTCATTACTCTGGAAGGTGGGGCCTTGTGATTTGACTGCTCAGATAAATGCGCCGATTTAATTGATCGAGGAGGAGCAAACAATCGTATGGGTATACTCAAGTTTTCCACTTGAGTAGTACCGCGACGGAGGAGCATCTAAACACGGCAGCCCAAAGGCCATATGGCGATAAAAATGATCTAATTTGCTAGTCATCTCATTGTTAGCATTGTTCTATTCATTCCCTCCAAAACAAAAAACCATTGTTCTATTCATGCCTCGCAGAGAACATGACACGCGGCGCGTAAACACCAAGCAAAAAGATGAAACACAGCAGCAAAAGAAGAAGGAAGATTATCACCCCAATGATCTAATTCGCCGCTGAGTCGTGAATCGCTTCTTCATCGCCTCCACGACCTCCATCTCCTTGCGCTGCTCCTCCGCCATCTTCTTCATTCTGTCCATGACGCGGATTTCTCGACGCCAGCCTTCATCATCTGTTCCACGGCCAGACATGCGTACTTTGACAAGCAGCCGGGTGCTCGGCGCGAGCTTCGCTAACTCCTCCTTCTGCTCCATGACGAGGGCTCGCAACATCTTCATCGAGGAACTACTATTCTCATGCAGCTTCTTCCAGCCGGGCGTTCTTCTCCTTCAACAGGTCGATCTCGTGGGCATAGCTTCACCTTGTCCTCCCCAAGTCGCAGGATTTCGCCGTCGCTTTCTTCTCCGAGGCAATGCTCTTCTTCGTGAGCATCACCAAGCCGACGGTCAACTCCCCGCTGATTGAGCTCGCCGGCATGTCGTCGAGGCTCTCCTTCAAGAATCTGGCTAAGCCTTGGATGAACTCTTCTTCATTATTGAGGTGCTTATTGAGCTGATCGGGCATGCCGCCGAGGGATAACGACTCAGCCCGCTGCTCAGCATGTTCTCCCGGCTAAGGCACTCCCGGGAGCCATCGCCGTGGTCAGGAGATCTTTCGAGGTCTCGCGGCATGGGCGAAGCTCTCTCTTTTTCCGCAGCCTTGGTTGCCGCCTCCCTTTTACTTAGTATTTTTCACCTAGAGCTCGCTCACCGCCATGGCAATGATGGCATTAAGAAGAAGCACTTATGAGGAGGAAAGGTAGAGTAATTTTCAGTTAGGTAGTTCCTTTTATAACCTAAGTACTAGCACTAGTAGTACTAATACCTGCATAGTGGGAACACGTTCAGGTTTGGTACGTAGTACTAGTAGGTGTGAGCAGGCTTTCTAATGTGATGGGAACAAGGTAACGATTAATTGATGGTTTTGGTTTCGAGGCCCGAAAAGGCTCCCGATGAGTTTAGTGGAACATAAATTTCAAGTAGACAACACTGCTCAAATGCGTAAATATTATGTTACTGCCAAAAATTGGCACAAAATACGAAGGAGACCAATGAAAGTACTACTAGAAACCCACGATTTAACTACTCGCATGCGCCAAAGTGAGTA